>CM076582.1:131009208-131106123 GCA_034641835.2 Pinus albicaulis | reverse complement strand
CAACATCTGGACAGTGTTGTGATTTGGTCCTGTTGACCCAGTCAATCTCCTTAATCATTGTTCACGTACAAGTGTATTTTATTGAGACAACCCTGATTTTCCTTTGTTCACATTTGGCATTCATTTATTTTGATGTTTTTAGGAGTTTACATGTCATCCTTTACATTTTATTCATCAATTAAGAAAATTAAAACAAAATAAAATATTCTTATTAGTTTGGGCTAATTAGGAATATTATAGTCCTCCCCTCCAAAAACTTTTCTTGCCCTCAAGAAACTAATAAGGTGAGTATTGCAAATTCTCCCATGTTCACATTAGAACATGTACTGCAGCAAATGTGGGACTCTCCTTCCCAAAAGGACATGTTCATCCCATGTGCCTCCCTCAACATCACGTCGCCCATGAAGAAGAAAACAACACCAGAAAGTTGGATCATGATTGGCATAAAAACAGGGGAATTACTAATGGTTTCATAAGGTGTTGGAAGGTACCAACAGTTTCCCAAGTGGTGACAGCGCAGTTTTTCAGGCTGCTACTTCAGAAAAATACATGGAAAATTGTTTCTTGATACATGGTTAATCATATGAATCAATTCAAAATACATGTAATGAAAAAAAATCTACCCAAGGCCACATAAGATATGGTTGTCTCCATCATATGGTTTGGCCCAACATTGGTCATGGAGCAAAATTAGGAGCTTGCTTACTTCTAGAGAAATGCACTACCAAGAGATGGTAAGAGAATTCAAATATTGTGTTGCACAAACAAAGCTCTCACCATATGTTGGAAGTAAGAAGACACATGGATCCATGAATGGATCCTCCATAGTAGTTTGGCACACTTCCATGAAGATAAATGAACCAAGTGCTGCATGCAAATCCTATCCGTTATGCTTGGAAACCCAAGACAATAAGAGGACATCATAGTAATAGATGTCCCCATCTACTACCTAATCTTCTTTACCTCCTCTTTGCCCATCAAGTGCATCAAGTGTGAAGTGATCCTATGGATACTCCATCAACAAACCCCATCTCCAAAGTGGCAACAATGTTGGCCTATGCAAATAGGCTCTCTCCAACTCATGGCTCCAATATTTGACATGTAGAATGTCAAAGGTATCTCCCATAATGTTGCTACACATAAGAAGTCTCTCCCATGGGAAAAGTACTTCTTAAGCATATAAGGCCAAGGAGTAACCCCTTTGCACTGTGATAGTGCCATCTTATACTCCTGCAACATCATGAAAACTATGAGATCAAATATGCCCTTGCTCTCCCAAGAACATCCCAAGAAACAAAATCTTTTGTTTCCTCTTCATACTCCCATCATCCAAATCATGTAGTGAAAACATGGTGATTGACATGAAGAATGTCATGTCAACATAATGTGTCCATACTCCTTGCTTCCCCATGATGCAAGTATCCTGCCACATACCCTTGGAAAGAGGATGATAACCAAACTCTTCTAAGAGTAACCAATGCAGCCAAGCCTCCTGCTGCCCAATATCATAGATTTGAAAGTAGCTTTCCAGCTCCTTTCTCATCATCCACACCCATCCATCCACATGTGGGTGCCTTCCATATTGTTATTTCTTAGCACTCTCCCAAGGAAGACTATCATTCTCCCAAATCATATTTCTGTTCTTGCATTTCATGGGATGTTGAAATGAAATCTTCTCAATGATAAATTTGACCCCATAAGGACACAAATAGGTGGTAGGAAAAAACCTCCCATCATGATGTGTATGGCTCAATAAGTTTCCATCACAACCATGAGAGATGTTATCCATCTGAAGATGTCCTCCATCATCTATCTGTTCCTCCTTGAATCAATAAAGATCCAAGTGTGAGAAGGGAGGAACCTCCTCAAAATGTTGAAGAACTTTGCACTCCATGAAATGTTGAAGTGCACCTTCCTTGGGATCTCTTGATGAGACCTCCTCCTCATGCATGGTCTTCCAAAACCAGTGGAGTCTTGGATCTGCTGCAAGTATAAGTATCTCTTTGGGCTGTGGCATGCTCATTGAGAAAGTGTCATCTAGAGAGGAGAAAATGTTTCTCATCTCAAGATGTCTATCCCTTGTCTTCACTACTTCCTGAATGAAGTTGTCATCTAATTGCTCCCATGAGGAATGGGTCCTCCTCTCTTCACTGCTGCTTTTGGACAACACAGTGCAACTCTACTACTCTATATTATCAGTAAGTGATGGTTTTGGGTCATGTAACAGCAATTTTCCACAACCCTCTAAAATATTTGCTACAATAAGAGGAAGTGGAAATACAATCATACCTTGCTGGCCTTTGGGAACACCTTGCATGGCTGCAAGAGTTCTTTCTTCCATTGTGTTGGCTTCCTCAACTGACGATTTTGAAGGTTGCCCCTCCAAATTTTTGCTAGTGCTGATACAAGTCTTCTCAAGAGATGGTGAGAACTTCTCTTCCTCTAATCTCTCTTCATCAAATATCTTAATCACCCTTTGAGTGAAATCTGCAAAAGAAGAAACTTTTGCATGTCTCACATTGCTTAACCACCATTTTCTTGCTACCCCCTCAAGGTGCAGCGCTGCAATCTCCAATGATTCTCTCTCTACCACTGAATGTAGTAGGAAAAAAGAATTGAGTCTTCTTGCCCAAGCTTGGGTTGTAGATGTCCCATCAAAAGTGGACAATAGAAACCTATTGCCCTTGATTTATCTCTTGCTGCAGTGTCTCCTTCCTTCCTTCAGTTGAATGAAATGTGGGAAGGCTAGAGTCTCCTTGAAGGCTCTAGGTTGAGACTTATACTCAACAAGGTACTCACTCAGGATCTGTTGATCCAAGTGTCCTCCATGCTTCTTGCCTTTTGCTTTGTGAGAGTAGGAAGTGCATGGTCCTTCCTCTTCTCCTTCTTCTATCTTCTTAACCTCCTTGGGAAGGTCCTCTCTAGATCTGAAAACTGATGAGAGTAATCTCATCCTCTCCATAATTTTTTTCTCTACTTATTTTTATTATTTTAATATCTGGATCTCACAGGCTGAGCCAGAGATCATGCTTTGATACCACTGTAATATCCAAAAATAGGGATTTTATACAAAAAATAGAATACCTTAAGGTATTCCAGAGTTTGAGATGCAACCATTAAGCTCATAACATATATTAAATCATATTTTCTTCAATAATATGTACAGCAACAAACATTATGATTCATTCCTTTAACCCAAAGTGGGGAAAGGCAGTTATTTTAGCCCTAAAAACGTCCATTTCATAAATGTGCGTAAAAATAAGGGAAGGATGGTGGGATCCCTTAGCTTAGGTCATGAGGGATGTACATACCAAATTTTATCTGAAACAAATGACTCTAGCTATGTTAAATAGATCTCCCACTCCCGATATGGCTTAAAAATGCCCAATCCACATGACTTGACTCAACAGAAATTAACTGAAGCTTATGCATCATGATTTTCTAAAGGTTTTGAATGCGAAATAGCTTGACTATCAGATCTGGAGTTTGTTACATGAAAGAATGAAGAAAAATGGAGATTCAGCTCCTTTATACATCAAAGAGGATAACCCGGCAAGTGTTTCATGAGATCCACTATTTAAAAGTACAGATTTGTAGATCTAGATCTGAAAACACAGTATACTACAGTAGTAGCTTATAAATTAGATCTAGAGCAAGATATTACATAAAAAATTATATCTACAACAGATCCATATGTAAAAATTTCCTTATTATACATACCCCTTGGGGTTTTCAGCATTACATGAAAGAACAGGAGTAGATCTGAGTTTTACTGCAGCATATCTACAGAAATATTCAAAAAATATGAAGTGAAAATAACAGTAAATAGATCAGATCTGAAATAGACATGGATTATATGGCTAATCCATGGATCACCACGGTGAAGGAAGAATCCATACACCAAAGATCTCTCCTCCAAACTATTGCCAAAACACCCTGCAATTATACATGCATCTTATGATTTTAAAGATTATTTTTATTTTTGGTCATCTAACCTTTTATCATTAGATGGACCCAAGTACACCATGTAAGACCGGTTTTACCCTAAGTAAAACTGCTTTCACTATGTTAAAATAGGAAACCCCAAAAGGAAATATTAAACAAACCTATATTTGTTTGATTTTCCTCATGGAATAATTAATTAAACCATAATTTAATTATTATTCCCAGTCATGTTTAACCCAAAAACAAAGAAATTAATGAGATAAACCCTTAGTTATCTTATTATTTTCTGGGAATAATTATTTAAATCTTATTTAGATAATATTCCTTGTTAAATATGACCAAATCACCAACCATTAATCAAATAAATCATTATTTATTTGATTATATCCCAACCGCTTCCTTAAAAAGATAAATAAATAATTTATTTATTTATTTTTCACTAATCAAGGGATTTGACCCAAGTCAAACACCCTGTCCCTCCAACAAATATAATAAAATATTCCATAAACGTGGATCTAGATTTGGTTAACATTATTTTAATCATGCACCAAGATCTAGAATGACCCAATATTTTGTTATAAATAGGAGGGTTCTTCCCCATCATTCCTCACCTTTTGTTGCCTACTAGATCACTCTGGATCTATACACTTGGTCTCATTTTCCATCATTTGCTCCCATTGAGCTTCACTTTTTGCATTGGGTTTTCTACACCTACAAGAGAGAGAAAGCTTAGATCTGAAGTGCTGAGGACTACAAAGAACCCATCCCATTGAGGAGAGCTGGATACACCTTCTTGTTTTCCTCCCCGGTGCCCTGTAATATAAAAATTCATTCAAAAATCGTGTTCTTGTCTTGTCTGTTGGATGCATGGAGCAAACCCTTTACTTTACTGCTTAATGTCTTTCCATTTATAGATATGTTTGTTGCAGCACTTTAACTACTAATTGCAGATCTGAAGATGTTTTGCAGCCATTATTGTTGTTAGGGCTATTAGTTATGCGTAGCTAAAGTGGTTCTTTTTCGTACACCTCGACGAAGAATTCATACTAACAAATGGCGACTCCACACGGGTTTTAAATTACGATCGCTGTCGTTTTTCATATTCCTGCATATCCAGCTACTTCAGGCCCTAGGGCTTCTTTTCAGCTGCTTATTTTTCCTCTTTTTATGTCATTTTTCTCACATAAAACCCTAAAAAATTAAAATTTCTAACTTCCGTGTGTTTCTGGCCCTATTGCGTAGGTAAGCGACACCAGCCGCAACTGAGACGGCAACTTTTCAGAAAATCTGCCGCCGAAACAACCGGAACGGGGGGGTCGCACCTTTTGGCCCAAAACCTGTGACCTGGACACACTTTTCAGCCTGTTTCCTACGACCTCAACTCAGATCAGGTCAGAACCTGCGACCTGCCTTTTTTCCAGCATTTTTTCTGCAATTTTTCTGGGTTCTGCTGCAGCTTCTGCCAGGGTTTTCCAGCCTCTGTCTCAGCCCGCCTTGACCAAGATCTGATCTATTTTTACTCATCTAAGTGGGAACCCAGCCCCTTAGGGCTTTAGTACCCTCCACTTTTTGTGGAAGAGTTTTAGCTGTTTCAGCCGTCGGTTTCAGAGCTTCAGCCCCCTCTTTTCCAGATCTGTTACCTCCCTTTCAGATCCATTGAAATCAGCCTCTTTTCCTTCCAAATCACTTCTTGTCATTTTGTTTGGACCTCCTCTGAAGGCCTCCGCCTTGCCCCCTCGGTTTTTTTCTGATTTCCCTTTTCCAGCCACCTTGCCTCTGTCTCTTGGCTGAGATCTGCACCCCTTGCCTGCAGCTTTATCCTCCAGATCTCTGTCCCTTTTGACCCTAGATCTGTTGAGCTTCCTTTATGTGTGTTTTACATAGTTTTTCCCTTTCTTTTCAGCATAGTTGTGAGAGACCCACCTTCTTGGGTTAGATAGATGCATACGTAGCTGTTATTTTTCTGTTATTTCAGTGTTATATTCTGTTCTCTGTAGGTTTATTTTCAGCTACGCAGCACACTTTTCTTGCTCTCAACAACGGAAAGGGTTTAAAAATTAAAATTAACGCACACCACACACTGACCCTAAGTGAAGAAGCGCCTGGTTAACACCGCCTAGCAAAGACTCTAAAATCAATTGTCACTGCACCTTATCTGCCCTTGACCTTTCTTGATTCTGTCCCTTTCTGCCCTTGTCGGTTTCCTTCTTCCTGTCATCATTGTGCCCCCAAGGCGCCTTTCCCGGAGACTTCTTGGCCTTCACCCTCAGTTTCCGGTTGATCGACCTGCTCCGCACCGCCGTCGTCGAGCCAGTCCACCTTCGAGTCCGCACTCCGACTCCTCTCCTGATTCATCGGGTCCTCCTTCTCCTCCTGGTTCCCCCCCTGTTACCTTCACTATGTCTGGTCCAGGGCCTAACGCTAGCGGTTCTCCCGGCCCCAATGCCGGCCCTACTTCTAGCGGAACCGCCACAAGCACTACCCCGGCCACCCCTGTGCTGCCGTACATTGCAGGCCTCAGCCTCCCCGATTTCCATCAGTTGATTAATGACCCCATTCACCACAATGCTACCTGGCCCGCTATGCCCACCAAGCTACCCTCTGATATCCCTAAGTTCGAGGGCCTTAATGGAGAATATCCAACCAATCACGTCTGGTCTTTCCACATGTGGTGTTCCTCCAATTCCATTACCGATGACTCCATCCGTCTTCGTTTGTTCCAACGCACGCTTACCGGCGAAGCTTCTAAATGGTATGTCGAACAGTCCACTTCCTCCCATACCACGTTCGAGACTCTTGCCCAAGCCTTTTTGTCATACTTCCAGCTCCCTCTCCGATACGACACTGGCACGGAGCTCTTGACTTCCTTTAAGCAATCCTCTTCCACACGCCTTTCTGCCCATGTTCAGGAATGGCGACGAAGACGGAGCTTATGTCGAGCCCCTCCCTTTGAAGATCGGGTTTACATGGATTGGTTCCTTCGCACCCTTCCTTCTCCCATCGGCAAAGATGTCGCCTCTCACTTTCCTCAAACTGAAGAAGCCGCCCTCCAAATAGCCTTAAAATATGACCTGATCTACACTCAATCTGGTTATGTTTATACCGTCCTTCCTGACATCCCCAGGCCCGGTGGCGCTAACGCCCCGGGGGCATCTCATTCCGCCGACGGTATCGTTGGATCTCTTTCCCATCCATCTGCTCATCCTCCTATGGGCTATGGTCTCCCTCAGGGCGGGGCCAGCACCTCGAGCACTCTTCCCCCTCCCGGCAACATGTATCCAGGATACGGCATGCCTCCTCCTTTTTCCCAACCTCCTGCTTACCTCAATGTTTCCCAACCCAACCCTTACCTTTATCCACAGCCTGGTGCGCCAGCTCCTCCAGCATATGCGCTTCCACCTCCCTTGCCTCCTCACAACCCGCAACAGCACTTACAGCCCCCTCCAGGGCAAGTATTTGCACAGCAGGGCGCGACTAATCCCCCTTCTTCTCAAAGAAGGTGGAGAGGCAACCAGAACCAATCTGCCCCTGGTAACCGCGGACCCAATTCTGGTGTGCACCCTAACACTAGCAACCAGCAACAGGGCATTTCGCCCAAGCCGGACAGGCCACTTCGCACAAACAAGCCCTGTTCGTGTTGCGGTGTTTATGGTCATTACACCCACGATTGTCCCCTTTTACCCCAGATGCGGCAGATGTGGGAGTCTCAAGCCACATTGCGCGGACAACACACCTCACCTCATGCTCCTCCTAATGTGGCCACTACTCAACCAGCTGTGTTTACCGATCCCTTCCCTCAGCAAGGATTCGTGGCTACCCAACCGCTCGATAACTCGGTCGCCACTCCCCCCTCCATTTCTGGTTCCTCCGATTACCAGATCCTTATGATGCACTCTGATCCTACCCCGCCCGTCGATCTTCACCTTCAAACTCGGTCTCGTCAGTACCCCAAGCCTCCTGCTCAGTCTGCACCCGAGTCTCCCTCTTCAGGTTCTACAAAGCCTCTTTCGACATCCCCTGGCCCCCTACATATCCCTCAACCCAAAGTTGAGGTCCATACCAAGATTCCCAAGGGACCATTACGTCGAAATGCTGCTCCTGGTCGCGCTGCTCATTCGTATAGTATAGTAGATGATTTGGCGCAATCCCCTGCTGCCATTTCCACACTGGAACTCCTCCAGTCGTGCCCTTCCCAAAAGAAGGCTCTACTATCTGCCGTGGGCGCTGTTGATCCTGCTGATGACCAAATGATTGTTTTTGACGCCACTCAATCGGACCATCCTCCTCTTCCTCCTTCCGTTGCTTTCCAAATCCCAGTCAAAATCCGGAACGCCACTGTATCCCGGTGTATAATTGATGAGGGGCATCCACCTGTGTGATGTCCGCTTCGGTTTGGAAGAAACTCGGATCCCCTGAGCTGGCCCCTTCCACGATCACCCTTCGAGCGTGGGACGGTCATGCCTCTCAACCCATTGGCCTATTTCGTAACTGTCCCATCACCCTCGCCGGTAAGACTGTTTGCGTTGATGTCGAAGTCATTGACGCCCCTCTAGACTACAACATTCTATTGGGGCGAAGCTACACCTATGCCATGTCTGCTGTCCCATCCGCGGTTTTCCGCAAGATGTCTTTCCCACACAATGGGAAGATAGTCACCATTGACCAGCTATCTTATCATGAGCCGTTGTCTCAGACCTCCTCTGAGACGACCATCTCTTCTGTAGCCAACAAGCAAACCGTCGATTCTTTGACCAGTGTCTCCCCCGGCGTCTACAAAGATTCCACCCTGCTTGGTACTTTTCCTCATCTTCCCCCTCCTCCTGTCACTGATCCCAGCTTGTCGAATGTTTGCATGATGCAATCGTCTCAGGCTGCCCATAAGCGGCCTGCCTCGGCTAGTCAGCAACCTCCCCCCCACCCTCCGCAACCCGCTCCTAGCCATTCATCTCAGCCAGCTGGACCTCCTCCTTCTGGCCCTCCCCCTACAGCTGGTATCCCTGAACCTCTTTATCCTCCCGGATCGGTTCCTCCTGGCCTCAACCATCTTGAAGCCGTCCCTCCTGGTCATTTCCCTGCTGGGCAGATCCCTTTCCTAGCTCCCCCTCCCGGAGTATATTCTGTCCCCGTCATGGCCACCCTTTCCCTCCCTAACTTGACCTTAGGCATTCCGGTATGGTACCTTGATCCCCCAGCCGCCACCCCTCCTGGGCACCCCAAAACTTACATGGCTTTGACTCCGGTTCAACCGGTCCCCCTCGCTTCCTCCGTCGCCACTGTGCCCCCCGCACCTCCACAGGACCCTTCTCCTATTGTGACGGCTCCCGGGAAGAAAGGCAAAGCCCGCAAGGGGGCACCCAAAGACAAGACCACCACAACTGACCCGGCTCCTTCTCTGCCTGCGAAGCCTTGTGCCTTATGTGATGTCACCGGTCATGCCACCCATGCTTGTCCCGAGTTACCCCATATCCGGCCCATGGTTAAAGTCGCGTTCCCTAAGTCTACGGTCCCTGAAGCCCCTACTCCTTCTTCGTCCGTTACCAAGAACCCCAAGACTCTCCGCACCAACAAACCCTGTGCCTTGTGCGGCGTCCATGGCCACTACTCCCACCATTGTCCTCACCTGACGCATTACCGCGCCTCTTTAGAGGTGATCTGCGAGTATGAGGTTGAACAAAATCAATCCGCCTCTCCCATTCTCGCGCAATATGCTTCAGGCCAGCCTGAGGATCCCCCCGCTCCCATCGACATTCCCCCCCTGATGTTCAAATGACGGAGTCTACTGTAACCATCCTTTATATATCTTCCTCTGCACGCCACTCGGAGCCTAGCCCGTCTGCATCCTCCCCTGTTGTGTCCCTTGATCACCTTGTTCCTCCTCATACCCGAGATCACCCCACTGGTGTCTCTGTTGACCTCCGCAGCCTGAGTCCTCACCATGTTTCCGATAGCCCTCATACACCACCTTGTTTGAGTCTTGATCATCCTGCCACTTCCACTCCATCCCGCGGTTGTCGCCCGATGAATTCTGTACACTCACGCTGCCGTCATTTCCCTTCATCCCCTCATTTCTTGTCTTGTCACACCATTATGCAGGACCCCCCGTCCACACCCTTTATCGGCTACGCCGATGGTGCTAGTCGCTACTCCCGGAATCTAGCCTCGGCAGGTTGGGCCATCTTCACCCCCTTGCATGCCCTTGTTCTTTCTAACGGGGTATGCATTGGTTCTGCCACCAACAATCAGGCCGAATATGATGCAGTGCGAGGCCTATTAGCCGATGCCCTCTTTCATCGCATCCTCCATCTGCACGTTCGTTTGGATTCCTTGCTTCTTGTAATGCAACTAAATGGTGTTTATCGTGTGCATAACCCTGTGCTGTTTAGACGCTATTTACGAGTGAAAATCTTAATACGTGCATTTGAAACCATAACTTTCAACCATGTACCTCGAGAACAGAATCACTATGTAGATAGTATTGCAAACCAAGTTCTAGATTGGCATTTATCACACACATTTCATACAAGACAATAACATTAAATCAACCATCAAAAGACGATGCATATCCATAATATGTGTCGCAAAACATATGTTTAGAGTCCATCTACTCTGATATATACGACATGCCCATAGCATGTTACAAACAAAAACCCAAAACTGGGGGCACCACCTGCCCCTACATACATCATAGGGGGCACCACATGCCCCACCCCTAATCACTATCTGGAGGCTCCCGGGCCAATGGCTCTGCCCCTGCAGCATGTAGATCGCGCATAGCCTGACCGGCCATCGCCATGCGCCGCATGACACCTCGCCACTCCGAGGGTAGACCAAAACATGGCTCTATGAACTGGTCGTCTAAGTCCTGCCACCCGCGCTCTGATACTCCGGTCAACAACCTTTCGCATCTACGGCGGATGTCCTCCAGCAGGGCGGCTGCATCCTCATTCTGCGCCGCTCTCGACCCACTTGGACCTGTAGCTCCAGACGCTGCCGGTCGTCCCATATATCTAGCCGGTTTTACCGGTGCTATATCTGCATACCAAAAGTACATGAATCAGTATCATCAATTACTATTCAAAAACTTTAACATGCCCACATAGAATAACAATTTGTCACTTACCATCGGGCCCCCAGACGCGACCAGGCGGAAGTGGCAGATCCGGATCCCCACAGTAGCTCATCCCACTATAGGGGTAGTCATCTATGTACAGCGGCATCTGATCCCAATGGGCAAAAAACTCCGGTCGAAACACCCGCCCGACCGCCCCTCCTCCTCCTCTACACAGTAGCTGTCCCCAACGGCGCATCCTGGGCTCCCTCGGGCCCCCATCTGGAAGCTGTACACGAGGCCTCAAGGTCGGGATCTTCTCAAAGAAGAAGGTGCACAATAAAGTCCCATATGAGCAGTCATGATTCACCTTCCGCCTGCATAGCGACAACTGTCGCTTTAGCGACACCAACATCATTTGGGCCCACCCAAAGTAGGTCCTACCCAACACACTCTCCACTATCGGCATACGCCGGTGATGTGATGAATGCTGGTGCCCGAGTTCGCGGCTTGGTGCGGCCCTTCTGGGTTTCTAGCTCTGATCCCCGATGATTATTAGTCATGACTTGGAGACCCGATCGGCAACAATAGCGTTCCACGAACTCCATGATATGCATGACGACACGTGTGTGTTTCCACCATCCCCGGTGGTGGAGTAGTGACAAAGTACACGTCCACGGATCGTCGGTTTGATCTGTGCCCCTGCACTACAAAGATCTCCTGATCTGGATCCTAGTAACTGATAATCCGGGCCAGTAACGGTTCCCCTGCTCTCATCAACGGGTTCTCCAAAAACTTGAGAACCCCAAATCTGGCCAATACACGGCGGACGCCCTAATCCGCCTGGATCTTTGTCCGTAGTGTCCCCAGATCTCTCTCTCTCCAGTTGACCCGTAACTCTACCATACCTGCACAAACACATCATTTTTGTCAGCGTACAGATCGGGAAAACCATAACCAAACACCAAAACCCACCTTCCAGCCATAAAATAGCACCAAAACCCCCTCATCTCCTATGTGATTTTAACATTTTACGAGACAGGTAGCACTTTCTTCCACTGATACCTACGTCACAGTGCTTTTGCCCAAGTGCGACATTTCATTAATGAAAAAAGAGAAATTTATTCTGGGATTAAGACTGTGAAAATATAATCCATCAAAATGCAAGAGCAAGGTTAGGCCTCTTACCTCCAACTGACAGATCTCGAATCCAACGGTCGGTTTGTCCGCTACGTTCGCCGCAAGATTTAGGGCCTTCTCTCCTCTCCACATTCACCACAGCAACAATAGCAAATGAGTGATTTTGGAGGGAAACTGCCTTATTAAAAGAGAACCCTTGTTTCTTCTTTCGACTGCTGCGACCACACCGTAGCCCTGTTCGACGAACCGTCAGCACCGCTGGAAAGCTCTCACCAAGCTCTCAAATGGGTTTCTATTATTTTTTGGTGATTTGATACTTCACCTGGCCACATTTTGTCCAAGAAAGGTCACTTCACCGCTCCTTAAAATCGAATTTCCTCACTTACGACACTTGTACTTGGGGCACCATATTGCTCCCTTACTTGTCCATGTTCGTGTCGATTTTCGTCATGAGTTCCCATCTTGTACTCATGCTTCCATAGTCCCCCCATTGGGGCCTTTACTGTGTGGCAGCACCATCGAGTCGCCCTTGTTTAGAGCATCCAAGTTGAGTCATCCATGCTCTTTATGCTCTAACAAGGGAGGTCATCCATTCGCTACTCAGTCCTTCCCATTTCCACTATCGTCATTAGTGTCAGTCTGTCCGTCGCTCTATTGTTTTCTCTCGTGCCTTGGTTGAGGATCTCTCCTTGCCTCACCTATGGCGGACCTCCTTCTGTCGACATCAACACATTTATTCCAGAAGCCAGGTCTAGAGAGCGGTGTACCTTGGTTCCAGCTTCCACTCTTGTTCGGTACCTCGGATCAGGCAAAAGGGATCTCTCATTTCCCTTTGACTTGATTGTTTCTCCACTCCAGCTCCTTTCAGCATGACTGAGATCCGTATACTTGATGGTTCAGTGATACAGCAGCAGCTCTTGATGATTCCCGGGTGTGTGTGAGATGTCTCAACCCTCATGAGGGGGTGGTCCTGCAGGTAGCCCCCCACATGCCCGGATGACCTCTTCATTGCAGCCTTTGATGCCGCTCCAGATTTTGATGATGTTGGCCTTAGCCACTTGCAGCACCTCTATGATTTGCATGTATCAGTCAGATTTTGTGAGCCCTTCCCCATTTAGAGGGGGCATTTGGGTTGTATTTATCTCATGTACTCAGATATTATTGTACTAGTCCTGGCTGTTATCCCAGGCACAGCATGTATGTGAGACTCTTCATTGTATTTTTATCTGGCCCTTGATTATGCCAGCTGTACTTTATGGTTCGGTCCCTTGATTACTGGACACACTATTCTTTTGTACTTTGTCACGGCGGGCATAGGTATGCCTCCCCCGCCGCCTTCAGCACAGGTACCCTCTCATAACAAGAGACTTGTTGCACCTGCGAGTCTCGTCTCCTCAGGGTCTAGTCCTTCCGCACACTATCTACCTCACACTTCTCTCTCTGACATCCCCTTTTGTTGTCTGGTGATTGTACTCTTACAACGTACTTCGGTCATACGATTTGCTCCTGACACTCGCACGCTGGGGGGCAATCTGTTACACCATTTTTTGGTCATCTAACCTTTTATCATTAGATGGACCCAAGTACACCATGTAAGACCAGTTTTACCCTAAGTAAAACTGCTTTCACTATGTTAAAATAGGAAACCCCAAAAGGAAATATTAAACAAACCTATATTTGTTTGATTTTCCTCATGGAATAATTAATTAAACCATAATTTAATTATTATTCCCAGTCATGTTTAACCTAAAATCAAAGAAATTAATTAGATAAACCTTTATTTATCTTATTATTTCTAGGAATAATCATTTAAACCTTATTTAGATGATATTCCTTGTTAAATATGACCAAATCACCCACAAATAATTAAATAAATCATTATTTATTTAGTTATCTCCCAACCACTTCCTTAAATAATCAAATAAATCATTATTTGTTTGATTATCTTCTAACCGTTTCCTTAAAAAGATAAATAAATCATTTATTTATTTATTTTTGACAAATTAAGGGATTTGACCCAAGTCAAGTACCTTTTCCCTCCAACAAATATAATAAAATATTCCATAAAAAGTGGATCTAGATTTGGTTAACCCATATACCAAGATCTAGAATGTCCCAATATTTTGTTATAAATAGGAGGGTTTTTCCCATTATTCTTCACCTTTTGTTGCCTACTAGATCACTCTGGATCTATACACTTGGTCTCATTTTTCATCATTTGCTCCCATTGAGCTTCATTTTTGCATTGGGTTTTCTACACTTACAAGAGAGAGAAAGCTTAGATCTGAAGTGCTGAGGACTACAAAGAACCCATCCCATTGAGGAGAGCTGGATACACCTTGTTTTCCTCCCAGGTGCCCTGTAATATAAAAATTCTTTCAAAAAATTGTGTTCTTGTCTTGTCTGTTGGATGCATGGAGCAAACCCTTTACTTTACTGCTTAATGTCTTTCCATTTATAGATCTGGTTGTTGCAGCATTTTTATTACTAACCGCAGATCTAAAGATATTTGGCAGCCACTATTGTTGTTAGGGATATTAGTTATGCGTAGCTAAAGTGGTCCTTTTTCGTACACTTCGACGAAGGATTCATACTAACACAGACGTGAAGCTATCAAAGCCGAAATCGATAAGCTCAAGCAGGGTGGTTTTATTTATCCCATTGAATACACCACATGAGTGTCCAACCCAGTCCTCATCCTCAAAAAACAAGGCACCATTTGTGTCTGCATTGAATTTTGTGACTTGAACAAAGCTTGTCCCAAAGACAACTTCCCCACACCATTTATTGACCAAATAATTGATGAGTGTGCGGGGCATGAGATTCTCTCCTTTATGGATGGTTTCTCCAAATACAGCCAAATCGTTATCCGTCGTGCTGATCAACTTAAAACTGCGTTCATCAGTCCATGGGGAACTTCTGCATACTGGGTCATGCCATTCGGCCTTAAGAATGTCGGTGCCACTTTTCAATGGGCCATGTATTACTTTTTCCATGAATTAGCTCATATTATCCTTGCTTATTTAGATGACCTCACCACGCATTCTAAACATCGGGTGCAACACCTCCATGATCTGTGTACCATCTTTCTCCGATGTCGAAAGTATAATATCCGCCTTAACCCATTGAAATGTGTCTTTTGCATACTCGCCAGCCATCTCCTAGGATTCATCATGTCTAAAGACGGTATCACTCTTGACCCTTTGAAAGTTCAAGCCATTCTTGAACTTCCTATTCCTCGTACCTTACGCCAGCTACAAAGTCTCCAAGGCAAAGCTAATTTTCTTCGCCGGTTCGTTCCTAACTATGCCACCACCACACATGGGTTCCTTAGACTCCTCAGATCTAACATCCCATTTGTATGGGATACCTATGCTCATGAGTCTCTTGATGCCCTCAAGCATTCTCTCACATCTGCTCCCTTGATCCGCCTCCTGACTTTGATGGAGACTTCATCCTATACATCTCCGCTTTCACCTATTCAGTCGCTGGAGTCCTCATCCAGGAAGATGACAACGGTATTGAGCATGTAATCTATTATGTAAATAAGAACCTCGTAGGTCCTCATGTATCCTACTCACATGAGGAGAAATTAGCGTTGGATGTCGTGTTCTCAGTCCAAAAACTTTGTCATTACATCCTCATGCATTCCACCAAGGTTGTGACTAATTCCAATCCCATGGCTTTCCTCTTGAGTTGCCGCATCATCAATGGGAAGTACGCCCGTTGAGTCGTTATCCTTCAAGAATTCGGCCTTGAATTTGTCACACCAAAAAGTAAGAAAGGTTTAGCCCTCACTGAACTCATTTCTGAATTACTTACTGGTACACAAGATCCTCCAGTTAATGATGATTTTCCTTATGAGCATTTATTCGCCGCTACCATGGACGATCCTTGGTACGGTGATATCCTTACTTACTTGCAAACCCAAAAGTTCGCCCTTCATCTCGACCGTGATGCTCGATGACGTATCTGACACCAGGCTCCCTGCTACCTTCTTATTAGTGATGAACTCTATCGTCGTGGCATAGATACTGTCCTTCGTCATGGCCTCACACACGCTGAAGTTGAACAAGTCCTTAATGCTTGCCATAGTGGTGCTTGTGGTGGCCACCTCTCTAGTCTTGCTATTACCCAAAAAGTCATGCGCACTAGGTATTTTTGGCCTTCTCTCTTCAGTGATTGCATTGAAGCAGTCAAACACTGTTCTAATTGCCAACATTTCGCCCCTAAGGCGCAAGCTCCTCTAGCTCCCTTCCATCCCGTCGTCACAGCTGGTCCCTTCTATAAATGGACCATCGATTTTATGGAGTGTCAACCTCCATCCATTGGTAACCATAAGTATATCATCGTGGTAGTTGAATATTTCACAAAATAGGCTGAGGCTATCCCAACATTTAATAACATGGTAGCTACCGTAGCCCTCTTCTTCTTTAACCATGTTATTTCTCGATTCGGGGTTCTGAAACAATTGGTCTCTAACCATGGCCGACATTTTGAAGATGAGATATGGCATGAGCTATCCTCACTATTGGGTTTTGAACATCAATATTCATCCTCCTATTACCCCCAAGGTAATGGCCAAGTTGAAGCTGTCAATAAAATATTCAAGACCATGCTTCAATGGAAAATGAATAAGCACAAAACCAACTGGCATCTTATGCTCTTCCCTGCTTTGTGGGCCTATATAACTTCTATTAAAACCACCATCGGGTTTACTCCTTTCCACCTCGTTTTCGAAGAGGAAGCAGTCTTACCGATCGAGTGTGAAATCCCCTCCCTTCACATGGCCGTTGAGCTTCTCCCCGATACCCAACCTCTAGAACAATGACATGTCATGCTTGAGTGCACCTTCGAAGACTGCCGTGTTGCATTGCAAACCATGGAAGTGGCTAAAAAACGCACCAAAGCTCAGTATGACCGAAAAGTCCACCCTCGTACTTTTCATGAAGGTGACATTGTTCTAGTATATGACCAGGCCCATGATGTCCTTTGTCATTGGAAGTTTGACTCCTTATGGCTAGGCCCTTACATCATCAGTAAGGATCTTGGTAAGGAGGCATACCTCTTAGAGGATTTCGAAGGCCATCCCCTTCCTAATCCTCGCAATGCACTCTATCTTAAGAAATATTACCCTTAGCATTGCCCTCCTGCAATGCATGTTTTATTTTCTTCTAGATAGCCAGTGTCTGCTAGCTTTTCGTGATTTTCTACTTCACCAGGACACACTAAGTCCAAGAAGGATCTATTCACCTCTACTCCAAATTGAATTTCCTCACTTACAACACTTGTACTTAGGGCACCACTTTGCCTCCTTACTTGTCCTTGTTCGTGTTGATTTTTGTCATGAGATACCCTCTTGTACTCATGTTTTTATGGTCACCCATTAGACCTTTACTGTGTGGCAGCACCATCGAGTCGCCCTTGTTTAGAGCATCCGAGTTGAGTCATCATCGCCTACATGGAGTCTATCCTGAATCTCTTTGTATACCACTATAGTCCTTCATCCTTCATTGCTTGGTCCCTCTCTCGTGTAGCACATTATGGCCTTCAGTCCCATTGTCCCCTATCCCTCATGATATTGTGTCAGTCACTGCCAAGTCATCCATGCCCTTTATGCTCTAACAAGGGAAGTTGTCCATTCACTACTTAGTATCCCCCATTTCATCATCATCATTGGTGTCAGTCTGTCAGTCACTCTACTATTTTTCTCTCTTGCCTTAGTTGAGGATCCCTTATTGCCTCACCTTTGGTGGACCTCCTTCTGTCGACATCAGCTCATTCATTCTAGAAGACAGGTCTAGAGGGCAGTGTGCCTTGGTTCCAGCTTCCACTCTTGTTCGGTGCCCCAGATCAGGCAAAGGGACTCCTTATTGCCCTTTGACTTGGTTTTTTGTCACCTCCAGCCCCTTTCAGCATGATTGAGATCCGTATACTTGATGGTCCAGTGATGCAACAACTGTTTTCAGTGATTCCTAGGTGTGTGTGAGATGTCTTAGCCCTCATGAGGGGGTGGCCCTACAGGTAGCCCCCCACATGCCTAGATGACCTCTTCATCGTAGCCTTCAATGCAGCTCCATATATTTGATGATGTCGGCCTTAGCCGCTTGCAGCACTTCTTTGATTTGCATGTATCAGTCAGATTTTGCGAGTCCTTCCCTGTTTATAGGGGCATTTGGGTTGTATTTGTATCTCATGTACTCAGATATTATTGTATAAGTCCTGGTTGTTATCCCAGGCACATCATATATGTGGGATTCATCATTATATCTTTTATTTGGCTCATGTTTATGCTAGCATGTACTTTCTAGTTTGGTCCCTTGTTTACTAGATGCACTATTCTTTTGTACTTTGTCTCGGCGGGCATAGGTATGCCTCCCCCACCGCCTTTAGCATAGGTACCCACTCATAAAAAGAGACTTGTTGCACCTGTAATTCTCATCTCCTGAGGGTCTAGTTCTTCAGCACATTAGGCTACCTTACATTTCTCTCTGACTTCCCTTTTGATGTCTGGTGATTGAGTCCTTACAATGTACTTCCGTCATACGATTTGCTCCTAACAATCGCACGCTGAGGGGAAATCTGTTACACCATTTTTTGGTCATCTAACCTATTATCATTAGATGGACCCAAGTACACCATGTAAGACCAATTTTACCCTAAGTAAAATTGCGTTCACTATGTAAAATAACTTAATAAAACACATTTATTAGGTTGTTTATGGTCTAAACAGGAAACCCCAAGGGGAAATATTAAACAAATCTATATTTGTTTGATTTTCCTCATGGAATAATTAATTAAACAATAGTTTAATTATTATTCCTAGTCATATTTAACCCAAAACAAAGAAATTAATTAGATAAATCCTCATTTATCTTCTTATTTTCTAGGAATAATTATGTAAATCTTATTTAAATAATATTCCTTGTTAAATATGACTAAATCTTTATAAATAATTAAATAAATCATTATTTATTTAATTGTCATTCAACCACTTCCTTAAAATAATAAATAAATCATTTATTTATCTATTATTTATAAATAAAGGGATTTGACCCAAGTCAAATACTTTTCCCCTCCAACAAATATAATAAAATATTCCATAAAAGGTGGATCTAGATTTGGTTAATATTATTTTAATCATGCGACAGGATCTAGAATGACCCAATATTTTGTTATAAATAGGAGGGTTTTTCCTATCTTTCTTCACTTTTTGTGGCCTATTAGATCACTCTGGATCTATGCTCTTGGTCTGACTTTGAGCTATTATCATTGTCAAATTTTCCATTATTTACTTTGTGAGCTCCTTTTGAGTTCTATGTTTGTCTGGGTTTCTACACTAACAAGAGAGAGAAATTCTATATCTGAAGTGCTGAGGACTTTCAAGAACCCACCCCATTGAGGAGAATTGGAAACACCTTTCTTGTTTTCCTCCTAGGTGCCCTTAATATAAAATTCTTTCAAAAATATTATTCTTGTCTTGTCTATTGGATGCATGGAGAAAAACCTTATTTTTACTGCTTAATGTATTTTTATGCATAGATCTGGATTTTTGCAGTATTTGTCTTGATCAACTAACTACAGATTTGAAGATATTGGCAGTCATATTTGATGTTAGGGCTATAAGTTATGCGTAGCTAAAGTGGTATTTTTTCGTACACTTCGACAAAAGATTCATACTAACATGCACGTATTGTTTTTTGAAAGTGCACTATGGTTCTAGAAAATGGTACATGGCCTAAAGATATTTTGGTGTGAATGAGCCAATCATGGTGCCATTTTGTGTGTGAAATTTTCCCTCCATAATATTCACATTCTCCACTACCCATTTGACCATATCAGTAGAAGGAATAAGCTGAGGCCTTGCTTCAATTTTTTAGATGAATGAATTCGCTACATCTTGCGGGGTTGCCTAAGAGGTGGGTGTTTCATCATCCACTGTTACATTATCTACTATAACTCGGGGCCCTTGACCTTCAAAAAGCTCGTAGATGATCTCCCATGAAGAATGCCTTGAATCTCTAGTACAAATTGTGTCTGAGATAAAACCTATGCTAGGAATTTTCTCATCTACAATCTCTTTGTATGGTCTAGTAGGTTGCTACACAAGAGACTTATTTTTAGCCTTAGCATTCTTCATTTCTTCTAGGTGGGAATTATTGGAGATTTCTTGTGAGAATTAAAGAGGAAAAGAAATTTGGAAAACAGTAAAACTGAATTTTAAATTGTCAACTTTAACATGTTAAATAGAGTAATTAACTGCCATAAAAGTTCCAACGAATAAGCATAATGTAAGAATTTAATTGATTGGACAAGGGATAAGTGGGAGATCATGTGAAGGATTTCGTGTCAGAGACCATAAGTAAAGTGTTTGAAAGAATTTAGAATTGGAATTTAATAAAGTAGCCGAGGTTTCGGGTAGCCGGGTAGTAGAGGAGTAAGAGTGATGTAATAGCCTGGAAGGGGAAGAGCCCGTAAGCAAATATAATAAGGTTTAGGGCATGGGAGGCATGGAATGTGTAGATAGGAGAGAGGAGTACTAGGAAGCCTGGATGCCTATATCTCTTTATTAATTTGAACTTGGAAATGTTATGGGCTTCTCGGTAGGTGGGCCATTAGAGAAAAGAGGGACCACTTATTATAAAATAAAGAAAAGGCCTGTATTAGAGGGAATGTGGGTCATGCACTTATTCATGTATAAGGGTGGCATAGAACTCAGATAACCAGATTCCCATAAGGTGTTCCTATGTAATTAAATGAGCAGGAGCATGGTCCTTCTGTGATTTTCCAAATCTATGAATTTCATATTTGGGAGTTGCTAAAAAATGCAAGTTTATATTTCTTTGAAAAAATAATTTCTAATAAGAACTCATTTCTACCAATATTGATTATTAGCTTCTAGATGAGTTTAGCTCCCACCACAGTTTTTGTGATGGTGGGATCTTTAATTCCCAATCATCCCAATTTTTTTGGAAGGTATATTGTCTTCCAATTTATTAGATGATATTTCTTAGAATTTTTTTTCTTGCACTTCTAGAGAAATTTTGTGAGTGTTTGCTCCATTTTATATCTAATAGAAATTAGAGCTAAAAGAGTAAATAATTGATAAATAGGGACCACATAGAGAACTTATTTTATTAGGATTATCCCTCCTAATGGATTTAACCAATGGTATCCCCATTTCTCAATTTTATATTTAAAATTTTCAATGATGTTGTTCCATGAAGGGTTGGGGAAATTTTTTAAGCATATGGGTATCCCCTAGTATTTGAAATCCATCCAAGAATATTTACCTGATATGCCAAGGATATGCAAACCTATCCCTTGTAAACCTCTGCCATTTCCTGCTATACATGTGAATTTTACCTTCATTGATTCTACCTCTTGAAAATGTCATAAATTCTTCAAGAACAAGTCTAAATCTTCAATATATGATGCAAGAATCCATCCCTCACATAATGGTGTCATCAACAAACTGATAATGATTGATAATTATGATACCCACTAGAAATCGAATTTTGGGGAGGTGGTTGGAGAGTTGGTCGTGTTCAAGAAATCTTCTTAAGGAATTTTCCATCAAAATGAAAAGAGTAGGTGAGAGGGGACATCCTTATCTGATTCCATGGGAGGATCTAAAGATGTTGGCAGAGCTACCATTGAACAAAGAGGAAATCCAAGGAGAGGAAATACAATCTTTGACCCATTTTAGTAATTCATCATCAAATCCCATTTTCCTAAGAACCGAGAAAAGGAAGGAGTGTCTCACTCAATCAAAGGCGTTTGCGACATCTAGTTTAATCACCATTCCTTTGTCCCCTCTTGATTTGCTGGAGTGGATTGATTCTTGTACCAAGATAGTATTATATATAATTTGTATTTTTCTAATAAATCCTCCTTCATTTTATAAAATGACCTGGGGGGAGGAAAGGTTGCATTATTTGCGCCATGATTTTAGTAATTATTTTATATGTGAAATTACATAAGGAATTTGGATGGATCCTTTTAAATGAATAATGTTTTAACTCTTTTGGGAAATATGCCATAAAATAGGAGTTGAGAGCTCCACCCATTTGATCTGGATTTATGCAGGAACGCAACAGAATAAACATATAACCATAAATACAGAGATGCAGCGGAAATAACACTTCATTTCATTAATATCAAAGAACTGAAATTTGCTTACAGACAGAATGGAAATAAAACTAGCTAGGGCGCTGGTAGCTATCTCTGAGAAGAGATGTGGCGGCTACAGGCCTCTGAACTGAGTTACAATGAGGCTCGAGGGCCTATTTATTATTTAGAAACAATGGGAAATCCTAAATAGCCAAAACCATAACCCTAGGAGATGAAGCGCCAAAACTATGGGCCCCGTTTGGGTAAATTGGTGTTTCAACTTCCCAGGGGCGTAACTTTGGCATACGATCTCCGTTTGACGCATACCATACCTCGTTAGAAAGATCTATCCGAGGACTACAAATTTGGAATGAGCAACGAGCAACATGGTCCATGGACCCATGTTGCTCTCCGTTTTCCCAAAAAACGTCGTTTAGGGCCTCAAAACGGCTCTGGAAGTTTAGGACCCGAAAAACTGCTAAAAATAGTAAACTGTGCCGAAACTGAAAAACTGAAATAGACAATGGTGGAGCCCCAAGTGGAATAGGCGGGTGACCACCAATATCCACCCGGATCATTCCTCCCCCCTTAGGAAGCAATGGTCCCCATTGCGTTAAGTTCCTCCATGAGATGAGGAAATTTCTGCTGAACTTGGTCCCTGGTGAACCACTTTCCTTGGTGCAGGAGTTGGCCAGCTTTGACAACCCGATATAGTTGGATCTGCTGCTGGCGAGTGTTCTTGATTTGCATGTCCATGATGCAATCTGTGGTGGCATGTTCCATGCAGTCTGGATTTAACTCAGTTGGTGTGAGTTGTTCTGCAATGTCCGAGGTGTCCAGTAGAGGTGGGAAGTAAGGACGAAGGCGATCCACATTGAAGATTGGGTGCAGACCAAGGAATGGTGGAATACCGAGCTCGAATGCATTGTTCCCTAAAGCCTTGGTGATGGTGTACGGCCCGTATCGGAGCCGGCGAAGCTTGCGGTGGGGTCCAGTGAGGCGCTCCTTCTGCAAATGTAGCCATACTTTGTCACCCACCTGGAAGTTGTGTGGCACCCGGTGTTTATCATGGCGTTGCTTGTACTTGGCATTGGCTCTGTCCAATATATCATGAACCTGTTGGCGGATGTGTTGAATGCGCTCGATGAAGCTACTGGCTTTGTCAACTTCAGACTGGACATGAGCTGAATTGGCCTGAGCAGCTGCAAATGGTATGGCTACGTCAATGGGGCATAGTGGCTGGAATCCCAAGCCCACCTGAAAGGGGCTATGGCCGATTGAACTGTGGAGAGCCCGATTATAACTATGTTGTACATAAGGGAGGCTCTTGTCCCATGTGCGTGGATGCTTTGAATTGTACATGCGCAGAATGTGTACAATCATTTTGTTGACGACCTCTGTCTGGCCATCTGTTTGGGGATGGAAAGCTGTGGACTTGGTGAGCTTGGTATCCAACATCGACCAGAGGCTGGACCAAAATGTGCTGAGGAACCTGCTATCCCGATCTGATATGATACACTGTGGGATCCCAAAGTGCACCCACACTCGTTCAAATAAGAGTTTAGCAGTGGCTTCTGCTGTGATATTCTTCTTGCAGGCCGCCATAATGGCCATCTTCGAGAATCTGTCGACGACCACAAAAACACAGTCATTTCCCTGCTTAGTAGAAGGCAGCCCCAACATGTAATCCATGGAGATGGATTCCCAAGGTCGACTAGGGGTAGGTAGAGGAGTATATAGGCCTTGCTTCTTGATGGTCGGTTTGGCAATGGCACAAGAAGTGTAGGATCTGATGTGCTTCTCGACATCCTTTCGAAGGTTCGGCCAATAGAAATACTTTTGCAAGATTGCTACTGTTTTCTCGACCCCAAAATGCCCAGCGACTCGACTGTAGTGTGCTTCCCATATCATCTTGGCACGCTCGCTTGAAGGAACACAAAGGTGTCCCATGTGACATAAAAGTGCATCTTGGAGGTGAAAATTTGGAACTCGCGCACCCCCCAAGAGTGCCTTGTAAGTTTGCCCGAATTCTGGGTCACTCTCATAGAGAAGCGGCCAATCAGAAGTCTCGTGCCCACAAGAGTTGAGCATAGTGGTGAGCGCCACGATCGGTGGTCGGCTGAGGAAGTCTACAACATGATTGGTGCTACCCTTCTTGTACTTGATGTTCAAATGAAACTGTTGCAGATATGTGGACCACTTCTGATGGCAATCATTCTGCAACTTCCCTTGTGTCTGTATGAACTGCAAGGGCCTATGGTCTGTGTGGATGATTGTTTCCTTCCCCAAAATGTAATGCTTCCATTGTTGACAAGCTTGCACAATGGAGTACATTTCTTTGTCATATGTGGGGTACTTGCGAACTGTGTCAGACAATGTCTCACTGTGAAATGCCACTGGATGTCCTTGTTGAGTAAGAACTGCCCCAATAGCATAGTCAGAGGCATCTGTCTCGATCTCAAATGGCTATTGCAAGTCTGGTAAAGTGAGCACTGGGGCAGAACAGAGGCGGTTTTTCAGTTCTGTGAACGCCTTCTGTTGAGGCTCCGACCAAAAAAATTTTGCTCTCGCTCCTCCCTTGGTGACTTGACTCAAGGGCCAAGTGATATGAGAGAATCCCAACACGAACCTCCGGTAGAAATTAGCAAGACCCAGAAAGTTGCGAAGCTCTGTTATAGTGGTTGGGGCTGGCCAATCCCGAATGACTTGGATCTTGGCTGGATCCACATGCACCCCCTTTCATCAATAATGTATCCCAGATATTGAACCTGGGTCATGCCAAAAGTGCACTTCTCCAAATTGGCACACAACTTGTGTTGCCGCAGTGTTTGGAGGACTTGTCGTATGTGGTGAAGGTGCTCTTCCCAAGTCTGGCTGAAGATCAGAATATCATCCAAGTACACCACTACAAATGAGTTGGTGAATGGCCACAAGATGTCATCCATCATCCTCATGAAGGTGGTGGGAGCATTCGTCAACCCAAAAGGCATGACCAGCCATTCGAAAATGCCTTCCTTGGCTTTGAAGGCAGTCTTCCACACATCGGAGGGTTCAATTGGTACCTGGTGATACCCAGACTTCAGGTCGATCTTGCTGAAATATTTTTCACCTTTGAGTTGGTCCAAAAGGTCATCAATCCGTGGGATTGGGTACCTATTCCGGACAGTGATCTTGTTCAGCGCCCGATAGTCAATACAGAGTCTCCACGTCCCATCCTTCTTCTGTACCAACACGATCGGGCTCCCACAAGGCGATGAACTTGGTCTGATGTGACCTTTCTGCAACAACTCCTGAATCTGCCTCTTGATTTCATCATTCTCCAGAACAGAGCGCCGATAGATCGGTCCATTAGGTAGCGGCGCACCGGGGGTCAGATCAATCGGGTGCTTGACCTGACAATGTAGAGGAACCCCTGTGGGTGAGGTGAATATGTCCCCGAACTCCTCCACAACCTTATCCATTTGTTGCGGGGGGAGAGGAGCCCTCGTTTGGAGGTCGTGGCCACGCTCTTCTTCTGCCCCCGCGATCATCAGGAAAACGAATTTCCTGGTTTGGGAAATGAGCTTACTGCATTGTTTTGCAGTAACCAAAGAGATAGCGGCAAGAGGTGGTACCTTTGGTATCCTGTACAACTTATTTCCCAAAGTAACAATAACAGCACGAGGTCGAGACTCATACACAGCATGACGCTTCCACAAGTATGGTTGTCCTAATAATACATCAGAAACATCAATAGGAGCAACGTCATATAATACCTCATTCGTGAAGGGCTTGATGCTATAGGGAAGGCGACACTGCCGGCTGACGCGGAGATCTCGTCCTTGGTGAAGCCACCCGATGGTGTATGGATGTGGGTGAGCTGTGGTCGGCAAGCCCAACCGCTTCACGGCGTCTGCTGAAATGAGGTTCTTTTGGCTCCCATTGTCGACAATGAACCGTACAGGGGAGCCCTTTACCCACATCTGGGAGTGGAAGAGACGTTCCTCCTCCTCTGGATCTTCCGGTTCCTCCTTCTGGACCTTTGTAGTGGCAACAGTGGCGTTGGGCTCCGCATCAATAATCTATTTCCCTTTTTCATTCCCCTTTTCAGGTTCTGATTTGGAGTCGGAGCATGCATCTGACTCAGAAGCCCTCATCTCGGCCACTAGCGACTGCTTGGCCCGACACTCACTTGTGTTGTGAGTGGAGCCCTTATGGAACTCACACCACTTTCCCGTGTCCTTCTTTGGCTTTACGGTGTTGTTCTTTTCTTGTGGCTTTGACGGGTTGTCTTTAGCCGCCATGCTCTGTCCTTTGTTCTGCGGTTTGGAAGCACCTTTTCCTTGCTTTTGATTCACATATCCAAAGTCTCGCTTCTTCTGTTTGAATTTCTGCTCAATCTTGGCAGCATACCGGTATGCCGTACCAAGCGAGGAGATGTCGAGGAACTCCATTTCCTCCTGAATGTATCTGTGCAGACAGCTGCGATACTTTAGCACCAAATGTTTCTCTGAATCTTTGATACACAACTTTGTGCGCAGGGTATGGAACAGATTCGTCAGCTCGTGCACATCTTGATCCCTTTGTTGTCGCAGCGTGGTCCATTGTATGTACTTGTCCTCATAGCTCCCCACGGGATAGTACTGTTCCTTGACGGCGTCTCGGAAAGAATTCCAAGTTGGTACAGCCGAGAACAAAGAGGGTTCTGTCTGGTCCTTGTTCTCACAGTAGGTTTCCCACCAGTCCTTAACATGGGGGGTAGCTTTGAGGAGTGCAAAAATAATCTTCTCCCGGTCTGAAAAGTCATGAACCGAGAAATATCCTTCTAACAGATCCAACCATCTATCTACCAGATCATGGGCCCATTTGACCCTCAAATATGGGAATGCCGTACCCATTTGCATCTAAAAGGAGTCGCGCCCGCAGTGGCCGTCGGATGCGTATGCGTCACGGGCGGTAGCCGCGTGGGTTGGATCCGAGCAAAGATCCTAATTATAAGTGCTCTCGTGTTTTTCGAGTCAATGCTCCTTGTTGGGTCATTTTGGAGAGCTCCTCTCCTCGCTCCTCATCTTCCTTTTCGTCCCCCATGGGCGTCCGTCGAGGCCGGCAAGGCCGACCTTGCAAAGGCTCCACCGCATCGAGCCTTGCTTATATACCGACCTCGTTGGGGACATGCAAAGAAGGATCGAGAAAAAGGCATCTCCCTCCGATACCACCGATCCCAGATCGTAAGGTGGAACGCAACGAATAAACATATAAATCCATAACACAGTATATGCAAAGGAAATAACACTTCATTTCATTAATATCAAACAACTGAAATTTGCTTACAGACAGAATGGAAATAAAACTAGCTAGGGCGCTGGTAGCTATCTCTGAGAAGAGATGTGGCGGCTACAGGCCTCTGAACTGAGTTACAATGAGGCTCGAGGGCCTATTTATCATTTAGAAACTATGGGAAATCCTAAACAGCCAAAACCCTAACCCTAGGAGATGAAGCGCCAAAACTATGGGCCCCGTTTGGGTAAATTGGTGTTTCAACTTCCCAGGGGCGTAACTTTGGCATACGATCTCCGTTTGACGCGTACCATACCTCGTTAGAAAGATCTATCCGAGGAATACAAATTTGGAATGAGAAACATCAGTCCATGGACCCATGTTGCTCTCCGTTTTCCCAAAAAACGTCGTTTAGGGCCTCAAAACGGCTCTGGAAGTTTAGCACCCGAAAAACTGCTAAAAATAGTAAACTGTGCCGAAACTAAAAAACTGAAATAGACAATGGTGGAGCCCCAAGTGGAATAGGCGGGTGACCACCAATATCCACCTGGATCACCATTCTTCCATACTTTTAGACAAATGAAACCATCCTACAAATGTCAAAATTTATCACATCCGAGTATTTTTATTAAAATTAGGCAGTGAACCCATAAGGTCCTAGAGCCTTATCCAGTTCGAACGACCAAATACCATCCCATATTTATGCTTCATATATCACTTTCATGAGTTTCACATTGATCTCTGAGTCTCTGAGGTGACTAAGTGAGGAGTATGGTCTAATAATTTTGAAACACCTTGAGATATAACCTCTCCTTCTTCCTTATACAAATTTTGAAAGAATATGAGAGCCTCTTCTTTTATTTTATCAGGGTCTACAATTATAATTCCATTCACTTGAATTTGATTGAATATTTTTCTACATTCCCTCATTTTTGTTTGCTTGTGGAATAATTTGGTGTTCTTGTCTCATGATTTTAACAAAATACTTCTTGATTTGAGTCTCCAAACCTCTTCTTTGGCTTCTAATTTTTTATGCATGCCTTCATAATTATTTTTTCTTTGAAAAACAAATCTTTGGTCATTGGAAAGTATTCCATTTTTTGAAGAGTCTCAACTAATTGAGATCGAAGGAGATGAAATTTGGTGCAGAGGATTAACAACTAAAACACACATAAATTTTATTAATTAAAATCACACTCAAAACATGAACATTACAAATGATACATGGCTATTTATTTCGGATGGAAGCAATCTCTCAAATATCTTCAAGAGAAACTTCTTCCTAGATATTTGGAGGAAGTTGAGAATTATCCTCCCAACTTTAGGAATCCTATCCTAACTTCCTAATATCCTAATTAATTCTAAAATGACCCATAAAATCTAAAAAATTCTAGATTTCTCAAATTAAATAATTATAACAAATAAAATATGTGATGCTCCTACATCATACTACCAGGGAAGAGAAAGATACAATCATATGTTTTGATTCTGAATTTCTTCAATGCTGGTACTATATTTTGAAATCTCTGTTGATGTCATCCAAGTAGCATATTTGATTGGTTGATTCTTCAATTTGATCAAGTATTGAAGATACTCTTTCATTATGGTCCTTTTAGCCACTCTTTGATTGATAATGGATTCAATCTTATTTGCTGGTGCTGAAGGCAGCTATTTCTCCCATTGAAATTTGTCGCTAACAGGTTCATCTGTAGGATCATTCATTGGTTGCTTAAGGGAGTATATATCCTAAACATTAAATATTGGTGAAATGCCATATCCTTTAGGTAGTTATATTTCATAAGAATTCGAGGAAAATTTTCTCAAATTTTTGCATGGTCCAATATTTTTCAGTTTTAACTTATATATTCCCCTTCATGAAATATTTATTTTCGAAGGTGTGCCATAACACAAGGAAAAGAACCTCTAGCGGAGGTTATAAAGGAGGTTTTTAGTGTTATAAAATTGGCAAAAATTGTCAAAAAAACATTTTCTACAACATCTGTTTATGGTTACAGATGTTTTGGTGGATATTTTAATAAAAATTCAACACAACTAAAAAAAATGGGCGGCCAGAGGTTATTACGGATATTTTTTCATTGGTGCGCTACTCGGGCTTTAACACACCGGTGCGTAGATATAGAAGGTGGCCCAGGCCAGTCGAAGGGGCATGCACCGGGCCGTCAAGGTATAAAAATGCACTGGGCGCAGTGTTGGTGATACAATGCATGGGGATGTTCTAATTTATCTTGAGATTTGTGCAGTGCCAATAGGTCGTCTCAACGCATTGGTGCGTAGACTTTATATAGAAATGCACCGGTGTGCAGTATCACACAAATGCACCGACATTTATAATTGGTATCGGTATTTGTGTGGTGCCCATAGGTCGTACAAATGCACTAGTACATAGATCCACATAAATGCATCGGTGCGCAGTATCACACAAATGCACTGAGCTTTATAATTGGCATCGGTATTTGTGTGGTGCCCAGAGGTCATACAAATACACCAATGCGTAATTCCACATAAACACATGAGTGCACAGTAACACACAAACACATTGATATTTTTAATTGGTTTTGGTATTTGTGCGGTGCCCATAGGTCGTAGAAACACACCTGTTCACTTCATAATACAAATGCATTGGTGTGCAGTAATTGACACGCACCAGTTTTCATTTTGTATTTTTTATAAACATCCACTTGTGACAGTGCAATTATTGTGATTTTTAAAAATTCATTATTCATCAAAATTCGACACATCTTATAACAATATTCATATTAATTAAATTTTTATTAATGCATTTGAATGTGATGTTTGGATTAATTTGTTATATCATATCATAATTACTATGATTTTTAAAAATTCATTATTCCTCAAAAGTCGACACATATATATCTTATAACAACATTCATATGAATTAAATTTTTATTAGTGCATTTGAATGTGATGTTTGGATTAATTTGTTATATCTCATATCATCAAATTTCACATCTCTTCATTATAATATTTAATCATCCATAAATTTAATCAGTGGTGTTACATTTCACAAGGACAATGGAGAATGTAATAGAATAAATTAAAATATATTTTATTATATATATATATATATATCTGTGTGTGTGTGTGTGATTTGATTTATTAAAAAGGTATTATTGACGTCTATGTGAGCAGCTTATGTTATTTAGTGCAATAGATCGAAAATATTGTGAATAACATAAACAACATAAGCAAATGAAAAAACATTCAAACACATCAACACAACAACAATTTAATAACGGAGTTCACCAGACTTCCTGGCTACGTCTCCGGGTCCTTAGCTTCTAGTGCTGACCGCTTTATTTTGTCTTTAAAATTATTTTACAGATATGAGCTAAAAACCAGAAACTCAAATGAGAAAATGGGCCTCACCATTGTGACGGGCTCAAAATTTCGAGTAAAACGAATATAAACTTGCCTATATTTTGCCACTGTGACCCCCAGACCCCTTGGAGAAACTCAAAACCACCTCTGCCTTTTTGAAAACTATCTTTCCTACACAAAACCACCTTGGCTGCTCGTTGGTGGTTTGGGTTGGTTCAGATCTGCACAATAAATAAACAAAATTTCAGTGGCTTGTATTACAAGCTCCATAGTATGTCATAATGGTTGTGCGACTATGTGTTAAGGCGTTGCATATATAATGTTTTTGGAAGGTCGGCGGGTTGAAACCCTCGCCCAAACCTTCCATCATATCACCATAAGTTGTGTTAAATATCCCATCCGTTTGTATCCATATATGGTAACATATATATTGAAATATATATGCATGCTCGATAATTATTAAGGGTCCGACGGTCATGGGGTTGACCCCGACTGTCCGGCCTTTTCCAGTGAAATAATCCCACTCCACAATAAATATAATATCTTAACATTCAATGTCAAATGCTACGCTGAGCATCTGGTGAGTGGAATCTGGTGAAGTCTTAGCATTCTGGGAGGTCAGGGGTTCGATCCTCCTTGATCTCCAAAATTTTGGAAATAAGGCAAAATTTGGCAAAATCCGGGCTGCCACATGTCAGCCCTAGATTAGCCCATTCCAACCAATCAAACTCTGACATGTCACTAATATGCTGACATCAACCTAGACATGTGGTGTATTCTTGGGATGACACATGTCCTACTGACATCATCCTGACCATTTATTTGACTGTTGACTTTGGCTTTGACTTTGAATTTTTGTCATTTTGCCCTAATTTGTCATAAACTTTGACTGGCCATATCTTCTTCATACGAACTCGGTTTGATACGTCGTTCACACCATTGGAATTCTGTTAAGGAGAACTTCAACTTGATCCTAATTTCATTTGCATCTGAAGACATTGATCTAAAGGAAAAATTGAATCCATTTTGGATAACTCCTCTCCACTGGAAGCTTTTGGATCGCCAAAAGTTGGTTTTAGTTGTCGAGTAAGTCAAGATATGTTTCCTTCACTTTTCCAATCTCTATCCATTGTGACTTACTTGGATTTGTAACTTTAAGCCCAACTCGAATATACTCAACATCTCCTCACCGCGAAGTCCTTATCCTCCTGTCGAGAATTGTGTCCTCCTACAACTCATTGAGATACTCTGGTGAAAATGTTTCGATGGAAGGTACCTGAATTTTCTCTTCTGGATCTTCAATCAATGAAGGCTCATACAATCACAAGTTTTTAACATTTACGATGGAATAGATCTACATATAAGTTGGTATATCTAGGTGGAAAGAATTCTCACCAATTTTGTCAAGAATTTTGAAAGGACCATATCTAATTGGTTTCAACTTTTTACCTTCCCCTTAAAGTCTTTCTTTCCTGATGTACAACTAGACTTGATCACCAACTTGAAAACTATGCTCAACTTGATGCTTGTCGTGCCTTGCTTTATACTTTGCTTGGATATTTTCTAGTTGTTCCTGTACTACCTAGTGAATTTCTTGGATCTGTTCAATGAAATTGGTTGCTTTGTCCACATCGTTGTGTCCATCAACTGCTATGTCTTTACCAAAGACAAAATCCAAGGGAGTCTTTGGTACAAAACCAAAACAAGTCTCAAATGGAGGTCTTTGAGTACAAGAATGTTTCGCATGGTTGTAAGCATGTTGTACATAACAAAAATTCTCATCCCAAAGCTTAGGATGCTTGCTGCACTAACCTTGAAGCAACTGTACCACTGTCCTGTTTACCACTTCTGTCTTGCCATCAGTTTATGGATGAAATGCCATGCTCTTCTTTAACTTTGTGTCTATGAGTTCCCATAAAATTGACCAAAATTTCCCAAATAATCGAGAATCTCGATCAGATACAATAGAGGTGGGTAACCCAAAATGAACCCATACATTTTGAAAGAAAAAATTTGCAGTTTTTTCAGCTGTGACTTGTTTAGTACATGGTGTCAAAATACACATCGTACTGAACCTGTCCACAACTACATACAAATAATCATGACCTTTTCTAGACATTGGCAATCCCCCAACAAAATCCATGGATAAAGTTTCCCAGGGACGAGAAGGAATTGGAAGTGGATTGTACAAGCCTAATTTTCTGTTACTTGGCTTGCTTATAGCACACATAGTACATCCTTTAATATATCCTAAAACTGTTTCATTTATTCGTGGCCAATAGAAGAATCTTTGTAATTGTGCAATTGTTTTACTTACACCAAATTGACCTGAAATTAGAGAAACATGTGCTTCTCAAATCACATTAACTCTTTCAGTTTGTGGAATGCATAATTTTCCCAAATGATATAAGAGTTTTTCCTTTATGAAATAATCCAATTCTTCTACCTGCTTGCCATGAATTAAAGTTGCATATACATCCTTAAAATCTATGCCTTGAGCATATTGTTCAAGATAGCTTTTGTGAATTACTAAATTATGCTTAAGAATTGTGGATGCATTTATGATTGGTCTTGATAACATGTCTGCAACCTTACTATGTATGCCTTTCTTATATATGATTACAAGATGAAATTGTAGTAAGAAACCCATCCAATGATAGTGTCTTGATTGTTGCAATTTAGTTTGTGAGTGTAAATATTGTAGTGGTTGATGATCTGTATTTATGATTGTTTCTTTTCCCATTATGTAATGTTTCCACTTTTTAACACTCTGTACTAATGCATATAATTCCTTATCGTATGTAGGCTAGTTAACTACTGCTGATGTGAATGTCTTAGAATGAAAGCATATAGGCTTTCTATGTTGGATAAACATTGCCCCCATGGCATATTCACTTGCATCTGTCTCGATCTCAAATGGCTGCTGAAGATCTGGCAGTGCTAGTACTGGCGCTGTACTGATCCTTTTTTTCAATGTATCAAAGGCTTTCTGCTATTTGCCTCCCCATTGAAATACTTGTTTCACGCTTGTCAAAGCATGTAGAGGAGCTGCAATCAAAGAAAAGTTAGAAATAAACTTTCTCCAGTATTGTGCCACCCCTAAGAAACTTCTAACTTGTGTAGCAGTCTTGGGCTTAGGCCAATTTACAATGAATTTGACCTTAGAGGGATCTATCTTCAATTCACTACCCCCTACAATATAACCCAAGTAATTTAAAGATGTCCAGCCAAATTCATATTTTGACAATTTTTGCAGAGAGTTTTTCTCTTTTTAACACATCTAAAACCTGCTTTACATGCTTTATATGTTCATCCCATGTCTTACTAAAAACAAGAATATCATCTAAGTAGAATATTAGAAAATCATCAATGAATGGCCTAAAAACATCATTCATGACACGCATGAATGTAGCTGGAGAATTAGTCAAGCTGAAAGGCATAACCATCCATTCATAGAGCCCTTGCTTCATTTTAAAAGCAGTCTTCCATACATCTTGTTCTAAAACCATGATATGATGGTAGCCGCTTCACAAGTCTAACTTAGTGAAGTAAACTGCATCTTTCAACTCATCTAATAAATCATCAATGCAAGGAAGAAGATAACGATTCTTTATTGTTATCTTATTTAATGCTTGGAAATAAATGCACATTGTTAACACTGGAAAATCGTACTACAGAAGGTGACATTAATTAATGTCAAGCCAAAGGATTTACAGGGAAAGAAGACATTACAAAATCTAGAAAGTATTTCAAATCTGTAAGGTTTGAGGAAAATCATATTTGAACTAGTCCTAAAATGCTATTTGCACACATTATCCTTCGAGAAGAGCACCTTCTGTGTGCCTTTTTGCCCTATAAGTGTGCATTCCTAAGAGTGGCGAAATGTCACTATCCATGACCACACAAAGCAAAGGACAAGTTACTCCTTACTTGAAGCCACCTAAGGACAACCACCAACGCCTCCTTAGACACTATGTGAGCACACAATGGAATATTTGAAGCACACAAAGGAATCATACCCCTCCCTTGGGTCACCATCCACAATGTACCAAGGGAGGGAAGGAGGATTTGAAATCCCCTATATAAAGCCACCATGAGATGAAGAATGGGGTGATCACATTGTTATGTTGGCCAAAATTTCCCAAGCAATACCGGCAGTGTGTGACCCGGAGCTAAAGATAGAGGGGAGTCGATTGTTGGCCATCCAACGATTTCAGTCCAACACAATAGAGAGAGAGGGAGACTGCACCGAGGCAAGCTTGGGATAAAAACATCCTTGCATCAGAACCTAGAACCATTGTCTAGGGGCCCTTTGGCAAGAGGGTAAAGTTTCTTCTTCATACCAAATGCTTAATAAGAGGGGCCTAGAGCCACCATTTGCATTATTATTGAAATTTGATTCTCTTCAAGAGCTTCTGTTTATTTGTTTTTAGTTTTAGTTTAATTTAGTTTACATTTGCATGCTTTTTCCTCTATATTATATGCTTATGGACGCCACTTATTTCTGCCTATTGCCAATAGTTTAACGGGGTAAACCACACCCCTTAAGCTGGTGTGATTTCATACATACATGCACCAAACACACTACAACAGGATTGGTGACTCCACTAATGTTTTATTACCAATTTTATGTGGTTGCTCCTTCTTTTGCAGGAGACCTCTGTCTATGCTGTGGAGTGGAGCTGAGTCTCCCCTGGTTTATCTTGTAGTCCCTAGATTCACCCTGAGTGACAGACTGAAGAAGAGTAGCTCCTAATTTTTTTACTTGCAAGAATTTGCGTGTGTTTTTTCCTCACAAATTTCCAAGGCACGCATTCAGTGCTGCCTCGCATGTAGAAAGCGCATTAGTCTCAGCCTTTTGTGCGCAATTTACAGAATGAGAAATTTCTCCCTAAATTCTGTCTTTTTCTACTTGTAAGGTGCTTGGCAGCGCTTAATACACCTGCCAGCACTGGTTGTGGTACCTCGAAGCTTGTTAAAACTCACTTTTAGCTGCTTTCTATAGGCTGAGTGTCAGTTTTAACTTCAAGTTGATTTTTGCAATATTTACACATAGTTTAAGTAGGGGGGAAAGTAACTTGCATTCCGAAAAATTTATGTTTTGAAAATTTAGGTACTTACACACCTAGATAACTAGCCAAAGTAAGCGGCCCAATACCACGCATGCATAGCTAGTTTTCTTTTTTCTAGTGTAGAAGTTTGTAGTTAGTTCAATTTTTGCACTAGGAATTGTGGGACTAGGATTGAATTGTTTATAGAAGAGCAAGTAATCTCTACTACCTTTGCACCCTCTAGTGATCCTAGGTAAGTATATGAATTCTCCCTATTCACAATTCACCATCTCCTTATAGTTGGTCACATAGATTAACTAGGAAAACTTGAAAGAGGCCCATTATCCGCACATGTTTTTCATTTGAGCCAAGAACAATATAACATAGTTTAAATAGTGGATTTTGTAAAGAATCAAAAATATCCACACATTCAAAATATGTGCTTGTCCACTTTATGCTCACACACACTCACCCACTAAGTGAATCAAAGACACTTAAAAACTAGCTTAACCAAACTCACTAAATTCTCCCCATAGGGGTCACAAAAGAATTTATAGCTTAAGTTAGGATCAAGAGGGTAGGCATCTAATAAGCCACCTTAATCATACTTCATATTGAAACATAGAAGTTGTGTATTTAGGGAGATTCAAATCTACCTATCAGCCCATGGCAAAGAAAACCCGAGTGCAGCAGAGACCCGTTTCAGAGAGGGTTAGGCTTAGGCACAGTGCATGCGATATCAGTTGGGGCTACCTGACCTGGCTGATACTCGGTACTGTTATCTAACTACCAAGAAGCCCAAGACTCGAGTGCTCATTTGGGGTAGTGGCTCTTAGTGGCCAAAAATTAGGGCATCCTTTTCCCTATAGGTGACGGTGCAGGCAAGCGCCAAACTCTCTACCCTTACCTTGGTGGATTATCTTCAACTGACTAGGGGCATCGCCAGCTCTTACGGGACGTTGTGCTAGCACTCGCAAGAAATATTCTCAAGGCCCAGTTACTTTTGAGTGTGTGAGGATGCATAGGTCTTCTAGGATTTTGAGTATCATACACAAATGAACAAAAACCACTTTTTTTGCTTGCGTGATCACATAGATTAAATTAAAGGGAAAAATATTTTATTTTTTGCTTTGTTTTATGTATGTGACAAGAGGTTTGCTTTGATCATAAAATCTATCCTCTCAAAGTTTTCCAAAATCTGGGCGACACTAGACAGGTCCCAACAGAACCTCGTCGATCTAGGCATCTTTTGGACCTCCACCCATTACTGGGAGGGGTTCTAGGTCTTTCACCATTTAGGTGTCAAATACGGAACACTGCCACCATTATTGGTTCGCCTTTTATTGGAGCAGTCGTAGTTGGGAAACCTAGTTGGTCTCCCAACACCACACCACACACCACTCCTCCCACGACCCCTAGGGGGCAGAGGAGTGAGTTCCATTTGGGAAGCCAGCTGAATACATAGCAGGATACGTCACAGACTAACCCTCATTCTAACTAGAACTTTGTGTCTTCACACATTGCAATGGCATCAACCTCTCAGTCACCTCTCTTATCTTCGTTAAATATACCCGATTTAACCAAGCTGACGAATGACCCCATCAAAGACGACCCTACATGGCCTCTCATGCCCACAGCACTCCCTTCAGATATAGAAAATTTTGAAGGCAAGCAAGCGGAAGAACCAGGTAATCATGTCATGACCTTTCACCTATGGTGCTCATCGAATAGTATCATTGATGACACTATTCGATTGAGATTATTTCAACACCCTCTTATAGTAGTAGCTGCGAAGTGGTACGTGGAGCAACCCCTTGCTTCACATGGAACCTTTAGCACCCTCGCTACCGCGTTCTTAACATATTTTTAGTTACCCATTCACCATGATTCCTGAATGGAATTACTGATGCATTTTAGACAAACCCCCGCCGTCCATATCTTGGACCACCTTTATGAATGGAGGCGGCATCGCAGTTTATGTAAAGCTAAACACGACGACTAGGTTCTCTTAGATTTGTTCTTGAAAACTCTTACAGTAGAGATTTCAAAGGATGTGGTGCAGCAAAACCCCACATCCGAAGAGGACACAATCAACAAAGCCCAGAAGCTTGAACTGATTTATACGCAATTAGGATACATTTACAACATCTTGCCTAACGCCCTGCGCCTACAAACTTATCAAGAATTTCCAGGCATGTCAAACTTTGCAGACAGGATAATTGGGTCATTGACCCAGGGTTACCTAGGTAGCAGCAGTCAAAACTCTAGTTACACATACAGTTCTACCCAAAATGTGCCCCAACCTAGTTTTCAAAGTCATCATATGCCTCAGCAAAATTTAAATAATAGGGCGCAAGCGTATCAATAGGAAGGACCTTATCCTCCAGCTTAGGGGACCTAGTATGCAGTGAGAACACTGACGGAAGAACTACCCCCCAACTTCTAGCTGCAAACCAAGGACCGCATTATGCTCACTCCCCAGCACATGACTAACCTATGCAGAACAATGCACAGGTGAAATTTGTGCAGTCATCCCAAAACCAACCACACCAATATAATCAAGAGAACTTCCCTCCTAACATGGTGAAGAAAAAATCAAAAAACAAGCCAAAAGGGAATCTTGGACAGGGGGCAACAACCAACAGTGCCCATCGCAATCCCAGGCTGGAGGAAACTCCCATTGGGATCGGAACCAAGAGCCAAGCAATGCCCAATGGCAGAGCAAAAGGCCACATCTTCAAACAAACCATTCTTGTTCAATATGTGGGGAGTACGGCCACTATACTCACCACTGGCCCAATCTGCCTAAGCTGAAGAAGCTACAGAGTAACTGAGGACAAGGAGGATCTTCCTAGCAAACAATTATGATACAAGAACCTTTCCCCCACCAAGGGACGGTCAACACTTAGCAAGAAAACCCAGATGACTCTGGGAAATGTAGCTATGAGATCTACATGACTAGAGAAGAGATGTTTTTCCAAAATCAGAATCGCAATTACGACACCCCACCAGACACCAATACATTAGGGGCAAGTACCAGTGCATCGACTGCACCTTTGACCATTTCAAAGATGCTTGTAGAACCATTGCCAAAGCTGAAAAAGGGACCTAATAGGTGAGAAGGAAACCACTCCAAAGCAGCCCATAATTATATCACCATGAATGATTTAGCACAATCCCCTGTTGCTATGTCAACTCTGGAAGTACTACAGTCATGCCCGAAACAACAGAAAGCCCTACTTTCCTCGTTAGGCACTATCGATCCTGACGATACACGCCTAATGTCTTTTGACTTAGACAAAGCCACCCCTAGGCTTCCTTCCATGGTCGCCTTCCAGATACTAGTGTTAGTCCAGAATATCACTATTCACTGATGTATCATAGATGAAGGTGCATCCACATGCATCATGTCAAAAAATGTTTGGAAGAAGTTAGGGTCTCCCAAACTAAAACCCTCAGTCATCACGCTCAGAGCATATGACGGTCGTCCTTCAACTTCCATCGGCCTCTACCAAAATGTCCCGGTCTGTTTAGCCGAAAAAATAGTCCACATAGACATTAAAGTATTGGATGCTCACTTGGATTAAAACATACTCCTTGGGTGGAGTTATATGTATGCCATGTCCGCCATAGCCTCCTCTGTCTTCCACATTATGATTTTCCCCCACAAGGGCTGCATCATTACTATAGACCAACTAACACACAACGAGAAGCATCCCCTAACCAACACCGATGCAATTATACCCTATGTAGATACAATATCGGATGGTATTTCATGGTACCAAGAATATCGCCCTGGCCAATTCAAACCGTCGTCCTCTCTAGGGTCATTCCTAGGAGATCCTCCCATTATCCCTGAGGCATCACCCGATGTCACAGGGGCTCTGGTGTGCATGATGTCCACATCAAGTGCCGAGGCTAGTCAGGACATGGACACAAGTAGTAAAGACATTGAGGCATCGGCCACAACAACCTCTTTAGCCTACACCTCCTCCCAAACCCTTTTCCTCTACCCCCCTAGTTGGATTCGTCTCCCAGCAGGTTTTGGCAACACTGGTATTACACAACATGTCATTGGCATTCCCAGTTTGGTACCTTATTCCCCCTTCCAGAACAGGAGCCACCCATGTTACTGCCACAGGGTTGAAGCCCCTCAGTCCCGAGGAGCCCCCACCCGTCCAAGAAATAGTTGAGACCACCCCTGCAAAGGAAGTTCCCATTGCAAAACTTGTGATCACGACCAAGAAAATCGAGAAGAGAGGAAAGAATATGGTGACCCCCGCCATACAACAGGAATCACCAGTATGCACCATATGTGACGTAATAGTTCACCCTACCCATATCTGTTTGGATCTGGGTGAATTAAAACTGCTCCTTGGCTCTGAAATAGACATCGTGGCGCCACGTTCCCAAAAAAGTGAACCAACCACAAAAGGTAAAGGAAAAGCGCTGTGTACCAATCATGCATGCGTTCTCTGCAGTAACTATGGGCACTATACCCACCATTGCCCAAATATCCCACGATATAGGGATGCCTTACATGCCATCGAGCAATCCTATCAAGAGTATCCCTCCACCCAGGAATCCAGAAATGAACCTCGTACCATCCTATACTTGCAAGAAGAACGAAGGGTTGTAGAAAGACCCCCATTTATGCCCATTATACATTGCACACTATGCGATGAATGTGGTCACTTCCTCGAAGAATGCATAACCCTCGAACTCAACCATAGATGGTATCCAATTGAAAGGGTTTACAACGTTGGATTGTGGGCAACGCAATTCACATGTCCATTATGCGATGACAATCACCTTTTGGAGAATTTTCACTATATACCCCGATTCTGGCTAGCCCTCGCTAGCCTTTTCTCCAACATATTTCACCTCTTCGAAGAAGATGACATGGATGCAGAGTCCACGGGCAGCTCCATGACCCAAGAAGATGTGATGAGCAGATCCATCATGTTCTTAACAGCTGAAGAGCGACCCACCAAGGAACCCCTAGTTACCCCCAACCACTCTCCACAGAGTAGACCAGCATGTACGTTATGAAAAACACCCAATCACGCAGTCATACATTGTCCTGATTTAGCTACGTTAAGGCATTGGTTCCCCGTCAGACCTCAAAATGAACTCGAAAAAACCTTCATATCAAGGATATTTTGCCTTATATGTCAAGGAAACCATTACAAGCGACACTGTACTTATGTCTTGCAGCTTCATCCCACCATTAACACGATTCATACCATAGAGAAGAGACAGGACGATCTTCGGGAATGGCATAAAAAGTACATCACTGGGTCAACATCTCCCCCCCCCTCAGTGGCGTGACAGACAAATTAGGCCCACACACTAAAGAAGCATAACCCCAGCCAAGCCTAGGATAATGTGTGGACTATGTGGCCTGAATGACCATCGAGTCAACCAATGCAGAGAATTAAAGACCCTTGCAAAGAGTCTTCGCATAGTCTCTTCTCTCCCTCAAAAAATTCTCTCAAACTAAGAGAAGATGACGTGCACCTATTTCCGGATTTGTTCACACTTTCACCATACAATTAAATGTGTGCACCTCACCAAACTGAGAGCGGCAAGAGCATCGTTGAGTTTACACTCCACTGAAGAGGTAGACACACCCAAGCCAACAATACAAAAATGGAAATAGAAGACAACCTCTTCTATACCAGACCCTTTCCAAGCATCCACATCAGGAACGACGAGTAGTGTAGAGTCTCACACTATCTACTCCGTTGGCTCGGTGATTTTGTGCACCATTTTCACTAGCCAAAATCACACACCAGAAGTATGCCCGCTAATGGAAACATTCATGCACCTCTATGGCAGACACAATTTCCACCTACCAGAAATCGACCATCTTTGGGGGGAGCCCAACCTTGCGCTCATACAAAAATCCATCACCAAGATTTTCCCCCCGCCGCACAGTGACAAGACAATGCATCATATATGATTTGTACCATCGCATGCCGACAATAGGATTACCGCCTCCCCCTTGTCTCAAGATTTCCACTGAACCTTAGTTAAACTCGAGAGAGGGGGTAATCCGCTGAACACATACATACTTTAATACTTTTCTTTAAATCTTATTTACACCTTCATTTCATGGTCAACTTAATATGTGAGCAATCTTAACTGTGAGCAACAAGTATTACTATCAAACAGATTTTGTTAATGTAATAGCAACATTGAATATGAGAGTAGCAAATGACAATTAGATGGAGAGAAACCACACTGCCATGCTAAAACATCATGCACAGAGACACCAGATATAAGTGGAAACCCATAAAAGGAGAAAACCACATCTTATTATTGTTGTGATGCAAAGGCAAGCTCCAACTCACTCTCACCACTGATTTTCTGTAGGCACCAACCTACAGGAGGCTCCTACCTCAATTCTGCAAGCTACAACTTGCAAGGAAGCTCCAACTCCCATCAATTTTCTACAGGCACCAACCTACAGAAGGCTCCAACCTCAGTCAGCTACAACTGACATTTTATCAAGCTACAACTTGATGTGGAAGCACCAACTCCCATCTATTTTCTGCAGGCACCAACCTACAGGAGGCTCCTACCTCAGTCAGCTACAACTGACATCTATCAAGATACAACTTGATAGGGAAGCTCCAACTTCCTTACTCTTTCAAAAGAAAAACACTTGCTGATTTACCTTGGATATCAGCTCTGTTTTGTACCTTCTTCTCTGCTGTTCATCAACTCTTATATCAGACCTGCATCATCTCTGCTCAGCCCCTTCTTCTTATTTGCTCAGCTCCTCCTTATTCACATTCTTCTTGCAGCTTGCTTATTTTCTTCAACTATCTTCAATTCTGCTGCACACTCTCTCCTCTTCTCATTCTCTTTTTCATCAAGCTCTCCTCTTGGATATTACCCCCTTTTATACAAGATAGCTTCATGACTATTTGTATTCTACTGGGAAGTCGAAATGGACAGTCATGTCTCTTTGCCTTCTGCCTTCTCATCTCTTTTCATCTTACTCAGAAAAATGTAACTGTAGGTGCTTATTTTAATATTACAGTGGGATATTTGCTTTCTTCCGGAGACTTGCCAATGCATCACAAACAATAAAAATAATTAAAACATTTACATTCGAATTACAATTTGAACTCCAGCTCACTCATTTTGTCTCTTGGCTTGCTGCGCATTTGTCTTTTCTCTAACTGTCTTTTTGTCCCTTTCTCTTCTCTGTATGCCTTTTTGTTTATGGCTGCTTTGTAACTCCTGAATTTATGAACTGCATTTTTTATTTTAGTTTTATACCAGCGCTTTATATATAAATGAATTTGCTGACTGTAATTCAATCCTTTACACGCAGCAAGTGTCTTGTTGATGTGGCGAGTTCCATAGGCCGGAACATACATATATTACAATTGTATTACATTAATAATCGCCCTCCCGTTAAGCTGAGGCCCGTGGGTCTACAGACCACGCGGCATGTTTTAATACAACCGCAACAATGTAATATATATACATATAACAACGCCCTTTCATATATACAAATAAGTAATTTCAACTCTCAGCATACATACACACTTCCTTTTTAAATCAATTCTCAGCATAATATAGTGAAGACATATTAAACATATAAGAACTCCTTTTGGGCCCACTTAACACACTTCCCGATGCAATGAGTCTTCTCCGAATGCTATTTATCGCTCCTGCTCCGATTCCGATTCGATATGATTCCAATCATCACAATCGGCAATCAACACAATTCCATAATATATATATATATATACCTTTTAATACCTGCTCCGATGCGATGCAAATCGGCGATCGTAAATCGCAATGTTTGAATGCCAAACCGGTTAGTTGTTCCACAGTCCGATCCGATTCAATCGGATATCGCCAATCGCCTGAATTGATATTACTCAACTATTGCAGCTCCAATATGCTCCGATTTCGATTCAATCGGAAATCGCCAATCGCCTGAATTGATATCACTCAACTATTGTAGCTCCAATGTGCTTCGATTGCGATTCAATCAGAAATCGCCAATCGCCTGAATTGATATCACTCAACTATTGTAGCTCCAATGTGCTTCGATTGCGATTCAATCGGAAATCGCCAATCGCCTGAATTGATATCACTCAACTATTGCACTCTTCACATTTCCGATCCGATTGGGGAGGGGTCCCACCTTATAAAAATTTGTTTTATGCGCTCCATAATATATATGCCTTGGACCTTTGGTTCTTTTGTTTTCGGGATTAATAATATGAAACTTATAATAAAGCACTCCTTTTGTATATATTTATGCTTTGACCTTTGTTTATATGATGCGCTTCACATATATGTAAGGTGATGGATATATATATATATATATATATGTATCCTCCATCGGGGTAGGCGATTCCCGGAATTTATGTGCCTTGCCGCTTGGGGTTAAGCGATTCCCGGAATACGGTTCTGTGCAATTCCCAGAATATTTGTGTTATGTATAACGCCGATTGGAGTGTGCGATTCCCGGAATATTTGTGTTATGTTAAATGTATAACGCCGGTTGGAGTGTGCGATTCCTGGAATATGGTTCTGCATTATATGCGTAACGCCCGGCTTGGGGTATGATTCTCGGTATTTTATAACTGCTCTGCCTCTGCCTCTGCTGCTTCTGTCGTTTTGCCTCTGCCTCTGTCTCTGTGATAACGGCTCTGCCTCTGTTATATTCGCTTCCTCTGCCTTCATTTGCTTCTTTGCTGCCTCCATTGTATTCGCTGCTTCCTTTGCCTGTTTCTGCTTCAGCGCTGCCTCCTTTGCCTGTCTCTGCTTCAGCGCTGCCTCCTTTGTTTCCTTCATTTGCTTCTTTGTTGTCTTCATTGCCATGATAACAGCTCTGTCTCTGTAGCTATTTGTCTTACGCTCTCTCTTTTAATTCATCTGCTCCTTGACTGATGCTACTCCTTAATTCTCCTTTTGCGGCCTTTGCTTCTTTAAATGAACTTGTCTCTACTGCTCGACCCTCTCTACATCTTGCTACTTTGTTGCTCTCTTTTCCTTGTTGCTTCCTCAGGTGTTCCTCCTTTGCCATCTCCTTTGCCTTATTGCTGGTTCAGGTGCTGCTCCTTTGTGCTCCTTTGCCATCAATGACAACATTTCCAACAGTCTCCCCCTTTGGCATTGATGGCAACACATCCATCGATAATCCAATGCTTCCTCCAAATCTTCCTCTGTCTAGCTTCTTTTAGAAGACTTTTTCTTCTATTTCTTGCTTTTCTTCCCCCTTTGACATCAATGGCAAAGGGTTGCACATTTCTCAGTGTTGATTCTTTCTTTGCATTTCTTCTCTCTGATATGTGTTTAGGCCTTCTTCTTCTGACTGTGTATCTTGCTGCTCCAAACTGGTGTATAAGGGTTGTTGAGAGAACACTTTTGAGATTATTTGAACTTGTATATACACATTAAGTCGATATCATTTCAAAGCATAGACTTCTTGCACTTGTATAGAGAGTAGGTGATGAAAGCCATATATAATCAGACTTGTATAATGCGAACTGCATTATTGGATCAAGACTTAAGGATTGTGAATGCTCCATGTGACATATAAATCTTGCTTCAGCTATATTATAATCTTCATTTGAAATCCATATTTGTTGAGGAAATTGTAGTTGGAGTATGTCTTCTTCTGCAATACTCATCTGCAGTACAGTATTTGTTCATTTTTTATGAAGCTAATATGTCTTTATAGCTGCGGTTCACTTTCCTTGCCTGTTGGTGATGATTTGAGCTAGGATGCTGATAATAATCTTGCATTAGATAGCTGCAGATCCTTGTTACTGATATGAATCAACCAAAATTTGATCTAAGAAATCAACTCCCTTTACTGCTTCCATAATGTACTTTCACAACAAAACCTTGAGGCTAGATACATTCAATTTATTGTTTAGACTTACTTATCAACCAAGCACTTTTCTTTATGACATAAGGGGTTATGTATGTCAGTGATCAATCTCTTTTCAATGGTGAGATGTTAGCAAATCCTTTCTGCTGAAGTATGTTCGTGATAAATCAATAAGAGATTTTTGAGCTTCAGCTGTCATAACTCATCCTTCATACTTTCGATACTTTAATTGTTCCATCATGATGATCTTTCACACGAATATATTCAAGTTGTTTACTTGAGATTTTAGCCAACAGGCTTCACCCAGTTTGTGAACAATCTTCAAAAAGAGGTCTTGAAGATATATGTACTAACTTCAGGAGGGCATGCAATTATATATATAGAAACAGATGCTGCTTCAATGCATAATATATTTCTTCAAATGTAAACCTAACGTTGATCCTTTAGCAATGTTGCTGACCTTTTCATGCTGAATGCAGATAATACTGGGAATATTACCTTGAGGTTCTTTTGCCATAGTTCTTTGATCCTGTGGACCTGTATCATACTGCTGCTCTACTGATAATGCTTGGTAATATGTTGATAAGCATGTTGCTTGTACTTAACCATCAATAGATATTATTTTGATAAACCATGCTGAGATTTCACTTTTAGCTTGCACATTTATCCTTAATTAAGACATCCTTCATAAATTCTACTATAGAGCTTTCAACTGTTCACACCAACAGTTATCGATATCCTGAAATTTATCGTGACATATTTAACCATTTGCTTATTCTGCCATTCTATTCAAAGGAATGCCACTGCATTTTGTTTTCTAGGACTGCTCCAGAATCATTGTTGCTTTTCATACAATTCAACTATTTTAACATAATGAACTTCAGGAAGACATATTCAATTTCTTTTCTTGGAATCTTCATGGGCATATCACTCAGAGTTTTTTTTTTTTCACTCACTTCACTGCATTTCTTCAAGGGGACTTTTCATAGATGAAAGATGTAATGATATAATGATGATAGGATCTTCTCTTATTCCTCCTTCTTAAAGTGGTTCACTTGTTCATTCTGGCTGTATGATGCACACTGTGATCATCACTTATGTGCTGGTGTCTTCTTAGCTTACATGCTCATGGATGATGTTCTCTCTACCACCAAGGCTTCTTGTTGTCTTCTCTTCTTCCATCAATCTGTTAGCTATTTAATATTTCAGATGATCTTCTTTCTCTTTAGTTCTCTGTTAGAGAAATTGTCCTGTGCATTCCTGATCTTATAGCTATCCTCATTTCAAGGAGCTCTTCTTAGACTACTTTCATGGGGAATTTTTATGAACTGCTCTCCCCCTGGGATGTTGTTTCATATTTGTCACTGATTTGATATTTTCTTTTCTTCCTAGAGCAGCTCCCCCTGAGACTATGATGTTTTACATTATGTTATTGAGATGATAGGCTCCCCCTTTCTCTTTTCTTTCCATACTTTATTGGGGTTCTTCATAATGTCTGCACTCCTTTCCGATTCATAATTTTGTTTGATTGGATTGGATTTCATCATCTGTCTGGAGTTCTTTAATATATGGGGCAGTTTACAGTCCTTTGCTTTGTGGCCAAGCTTGAGGCATATATAACATCTTATTTTATCAAAGTATATCTGAGCTGATGCATAATATTTCATTCCCCTTTTTGAACATAATTTACAATCAACATATTTATGTCCAAATTCATTGCATGCATAACAGTAGCCATGGAAATGATTTGTGTACCTGGCGGAAGATTTTCCTTGCCATTTGCTTGCTTGAGGTAGTCTTCTCATTTGCTGCATCTTTTGCGGGTAATCATTGATTCTCTTTGTCTTGCAATGTGCTGCATCATGTCCTGGTTTGTGGCAGGAGAAACAAGTGATATTTTTCATAGGAGGAAAGAACCTCCTTTGACATCTTCCAAATTTATTCAATTCATCTTCAGGAGCATATGAGCCTTTAGCAACTGATTGTTTCATCTTCTCATTCTTATTTTTTTCTTCACAACTCACGTTCCTGTTGGTTTCTGCTTCTAGAGGAATTTGCTGGGCTACTTCATTGTTCTTTACAACTTTTACAAGAATGATTTTCTTGTTATCTTCATCCTTGGACTTACTGGTTTCACCTTCATATCCTATCCCGGCCTTTATGAGAGGTGACCTTTGAGCCTTTAGAATCTGGTCCAACTGTCCAGAGCCTTTCATTAGAGGTGTATTCATTAATAGTTCTCTTTGGGCCTTTTCTAAGTTCTTTCTTAGGATCACTACTTCTTCTTCCAATTTTTCACATTCAAGACTTTTCTCTCTCATTTTTTGCAGCATAGTGTCTTCTACTTTCTTTGCCTCCTCAAGCTGTGTCTTTAGACCAATAATTTCTTTCCTATCTTCATATTCTCTCTCATCACATATTTGCACTATTGTCTTAAGGTCTTTGTTTTCCTTCTTCAATCTTTCTATTTCAGTCAAAGCAGTGTCAAGTTTGGCCCTTTCTTCAACTGCAATTTCTTCATGGTTCTTACTACCATTCACACTAGCAGGTACTTCATTTGATTGAGAATCTTCTTTTTGACATGAATTTCTCTTTTTCTTAATTCTCTTATCCTTCTTGTCAGTGCAGTCCTTAGTGTCTACTCCATGTATGAAGTGCAGTCTATCCCAGATTTCTTTTGCAGAGGTTAAATCCATTATCAACTCAAGGTCCTTGTTAGGAAGATTGTCATATATCACACATTTTGCCTTAGCATTCCTCTGTTGTTCTTTCACTATGGGTGAGTCTGTGCAGTAACCATCACAAACAAGCTTCCATACATTTGGATCATCAGCCATAAATCCTGTCTTAACCTTATCTCTCCATTCAGGAAAGTTAGTTGTATTTAGCACAGGTACATTTTGATAGTCCATGACTCAACAAGATCTCCTTCAAGCTATTAAGCTTACACCAAAGGAACTGGCTCTGATACCAATTGTTGAACCCTTAGTTAAACTGAGAGGGGGGGGTGAATCAGTTTAACACATACATGGACTTTTAATACTTTTCTTTTTAAATCTTATTTACACCTTCATTTCATGGTCAACTTAATATGTGAGCAATCTTAATCTGTGAGCAACAAGTATTATCAAACAGTTTTGTTAATGTAATAGCAGATTGAATATGAGAGCAGCAAGTATTAAGCAGATGAGATAAACCACATCAACACATAAACATCATGCACAGAGACACCAGATATAAGTGGAAACCCATAAAGGGAGAAAACCACATCTTATTATTATTGTGATGCAAAGGCAAGCTCCAACTCCCTCTCACCACTGTTTTTCTGCAGGCACCAACCTACAGGAGGCTCCAACCTCAATTCTGCAAGCTACAACTTGCAAGGAAGCACCAACTCCCTTCAATTTTCTGCAGGCACCAACCCACAGGAGGCTCCAACCTCAGTCACAAACCCACACGCTACTGCTTGCAACTCGAAGGCAATATGTGGAAGACCAACTCCCATCTATTTTCTCAGCACCAACTTGCTGTGAGGTTTCCTACCTCGCTCGCCATAACCTACATCTACTGCTTTTCACAACTTGATAGGGAAGCTCCAACTTCCTCACTCTATCAAAAGAAAGAATTTGTTGATTTACCTTGGATATCAGCTCTGTTCTGTACCTTCTCTTCTCTACCGTTCATCAACTCTTATACGTACCCGATCATCTCTCATCAGTTCCTTCTTTCTTCTTTTCACTTCCTCCTTATTCCACATTCTTCTTGCAGCTTGCTATTCTCTTCTGGCCACGTCTCCCGCACCCAAAACATTTTTTTTTAACATGTCTAGATACATCACCCCGATTTGGGGAAGACAATTTCACCTGGGATGAGTGCTACACATATAACATAACTCAATAACATAACTCAAATATTCTCCACTTTATGCGCCGATAACAATTATAGTTTTTATACTGAATCACTTACAAATTCAGAATGTTATCCGGGGTTTAGATTCTTATCAGTACTTATAGACAGCCATGGAATACAAGAATTTACATGAGATCCTTTGAAGACTCTCTTCACCATTAGAGATTACTTATATATCTATATAGATTACTTTGTATTTCTCAGGTTTTCTGTTCAGAGTTTTGTCCAACTCTGGATGATCACTAGGCCCTTACCCAAACTTACCAGTTTGCAGGCCTGATATATTTTTCAACATTTTAAAGTTTCAGCATCGAGGTATAGATGTATGCCTCCTCGCATACATCTATCTCTACGTAGCTAATCTCCATTGCTCCAACTACTTTCCCAGTAGTTTCTATGGACAGTAAACAGATGTTCTGTTCATAGTATTATTACACATGCCTACAATCTTCCCTCATACCAACTTTTATCACACCCTAGATTATTCAATAGGATTTCCCCCTTATTTTACTGTTACAAACATTCAACATGTGTGACTCTCTGGTATAGGTGCAACTGTTCCATGGGAAACTAGGAAAACAGATCCTCTTGCTTCAATCACATGGAGATAGAGAATACTGAACCGGATAGTTTAGAATCCCTAGTGTTAGATCCTCGTCCTTAGTTAGGATTCAACTTCTGCTTTCATATGTTTACACTTTCCTTTAATAGAAGCATTTAAATTCTAACTTTTACATTTATTTTCATTGGAACGCAGCCGACATACTGAACCCCATACTGCTATCACAAGGTTGTCAGTTCTTACTTTCTGTTATTGATTACAGGGAATTCTGTGCCATCAGTATTGTTATGATAAGTTTAGTTGGTTGTGACTTGCTGTTCAGGATTACTGTTTTGTTCCCATTTCTATTTATACACACAGAAATTAAATGTTCCTTTAAAATATAGCCACCTATACATAGTTATTAGATACTGTTCAATTGGTCTATCATCTCTAACCTTATTACTGTAAGGTACTCCTCCCTACACCCAACCATGTGTCTCTACTATCAATAGCTTTAGCTTGCAATTACATAATTTCATGAACCATTAATAAATCTAACATTTTCATAATGCACCATAACATAAAAATTCATAATTTGCATAATGAACCATAATATCACCATTCATAAATTGCATAATGAACCATAACATCAAACTTTACATAAAACAGGGATAGGTTTAATACAGCCTTACAGATATCTTCCAATATTCTGCATGCACACCACTGCTATGACCAGTCCACCCAACCTTAGAATCCTCTTTATCTCCCAGGATTCACCCCGAGCAGAGATCCTCCAAGAACAGACTAACCTCAATCTGTTCTGGAGCAGCTTATTTAAGCTATGCTTTCCCCAAGCCTGTTTCCAATTCTGCGTCCAGAATTTCAGGATGCTTTATTCCTGTTTAGCCTAGGCTTCCCATTTTGGGACTCTTTAAAGCTTCTTTAAGCTTTTCCTCAGCTTTTCCAGCTTTTTCTCACCTCTTCCCAACTACTCCTCTTCATTGGGGAAATTTAGATTTTTCCTCAAAAATCTAAATTAGAAATAATTTCTTTCAAGGATTTTTGAAAGATTTGGGAAAGTCTTTTTCCTTTTCCATCACCTCATGGATTAGGCATGTGATCTCACTTTCTCATCTGGTCATAGTGCATACATAATATTTTATTTATTTTTCATAATTAATTAGTTAACCATATCCACATAGTAATTATCCATTGGGGTCCACTCCCCTTATGGATTTATGTTCAAATGTCTCATTTGAAAAGCATAGAACTTGGGGGGTGTTACATATTCCCCCTCTGAAAATAAACACCGTCCTCGGTGTTGACAACTATCGACTTAGTTCATTTTGAACTTAGTTATGAATGTTGTTCCATCATCTTAGCTTCTCTGTTCCATGTAGCTTTTCAGCAGTAAAGTGCTCCACTGCACCTTTACTCTGGCTACTGTTTGATTTCGAAATTCCATTTCTTCCCGCTTTCATCTTTGAAGCGACTCTGGAAGGAAATTCTTCTTCTGGTTCCACCTGGACCACATTTCAAATCAATCATGTGAGAAGCATCATGTAATTTTTTTTTTTATTTTTTTTTTATTTTTTATTTTTTTTTCAATCATGGAACATATCAGGAAATTTACTATGCAAGGGTAAGGAAATTTTATAAGCCATTAGTTTCCCCCCTTTCCAACACCTTCCTCGGTGTTACACTTTAACGTTGACTTTTTCAACTTTGACAAAGATTTCTTCTTTGTTTTTGCTTTGTTTCCAGCAGAGTACTCTCCTGCTTCCACTCTATTTACTGACGCCTTATGCAGTTGATTTTCTTCCTACTTCTTTGCAAGAAGTCTGTCTGGAAGATCTTTTATTCTGGTTTCTCTGTCCACAATTCATACCAATGTAAGTAATATCAGGTACATATAATTGATAATTCACAACAACATTCTGCATTTCAATAACTTAAGAAATTCAGTTATTAATCAAACCGTTCAGGTTCATAATAGTTTAGTGCACGTTTTAGTACACTACTTATCCTTTCTTGTTTTTCAGTGAGATTCTTTCCTCACTCAACTTGGTCCAGTTCAGCTTTTCTTGATTTTCTAGGTGATTTATCTTCACCTTTTTCCTCTTTGTTTCCAGAGTGCCCAATTTCCTGTTACGCACTTGGCTAAACAATTTTACAACTTTTTCATTAGTACTCGTAAATGAGAGAAAACAATTGTATCATATGCATGGTTATGCTTACCCTTTCTCATTTTATAGCTGTACTTCTAGTATCTTTTCATTGTTTCTTTTTGTTAACCAATCAATTTAATTAGTAATAACCAGACTCGTTAATAATGTCTATAATTCAATTCTTCTAGCCTCTTTTATGAATTGTATTCACTAGTTCAAAACTTACGTGAAGAAATTTGGATCTCATGGGTTTCCTCCACACCCAAGTCCAAATACAGCTCATTTTCTTTTCTCTCGGTTTGTAGCTGTATGATTTTACATTCTTTCCCTGTCTTTAATTTTAAGACTCAAGAAAATTAATTTTAATAAAATTTACACCAATCAAAATTTTATAGTGTGAATACATGTAATTTCTATACTTCATCACATTCACAAGTATTAATACTTGATAATGTCAAAAATAAATTTGACACAGTTTCCCCTTTTTCAAAGACTCACCAGAATTTATGCATTTACTTTTAATTGTATGTTCATGCTTTGCTAGTTCCCCTCTTCTATTTTTTCTCATAGGCTTATATAATAAAATAGAATTAATTAAAATGGAATAGATTTTATTAATCATAAAAGTATTCCAACTTTTTCCTGAATCATAAAATAATTCCTTCTTTTCTAATGCATAAAAGCATTCTATTTTTTTTTCCTAACAAAAGCAACCCATAAATCTCTCATGCTTTTATTTTTAAATCTATATTTGTTCGTTTTTTTTTCCTTATGAGAGAAATATCACTTCTCCATATTTTTTTTCCAAGTCTATTACTCATTATCTCTACTTCGTTATTTTCCATGCACCAGTAGGGTTTGTTACTACTTTCACCCTAATTAGAGTAATAATAATTCAGCCATAGGGTAAAATATGTCATTCCACTTTTCTAGTAACCTCAACAAAGTTAACATTATAACAAAATCACATATATTTATAATGTTAATTGTAGATTTAACTTATGCTCCACATGCAATTTCTTTCATTTTAATCTATCATTTCTCATGATAATGATTATTATTATATATATATATATATATATTTTCCATAGTTAATTAAGAATTTACAACTTATATTTAACATACCTCTATTAAATATAAATTGTCATTTTTCTATTATCCACCTTCCTCTATTATCACCCCACAATTATTCATTTATATCTTTTCATGCTTCTAATCAACTTATTGTTATAAGAAATATCAATAAAATTCCATTTTAGGTGTTTTAACACCCCCAACTTTTTCCTTCAGTTTTAATTTCATATATCCATTTCTTAACCTTATCCTGAAGGTTAATTTCTCTATGGATATATATTCTTGCACACAAATTTTTTTTTCTTATACCTTCCTATAAGTCATACCCGCACATATCACCCATATGTTGCTTCTATCCTTATGTGTATAGGTAACCCTGACAGAAATTTCTTGAGTGCACCTAGAGATACATATGCATATAATTATATATAAATATATATAGGCCACCTATATATATATATATATATATATATATATATATCTAGGCCACACAGACATATTCCTTCAATGCGCACCCCTCATATATATATATAATTACTATACCCCTTGGTTTAATGTTTTTGAATATACCCACATATACCAATTATTGCTTTTTATAACACATATGCTATTTATTTTAACTTATATCTAATACATATTCCCACTATGTATAGATATAATAACCTCCCTATATTTATATAATACTTATACCATTGGTTGATGAAAACTATATGTGGATATACATTTGTACCACCTCCAATTTAAGGGAAATTTTTGTTTTTTTTTTTTTTCGAATACCCTGGGGTTTCCCCTCTATTCACAGCTTTATTGAAATAATAATTTCTTAATTTTTACGGCTCTTTCCTTTTTAATATAATTTTCTTTGATCACCTCGCATTTCCATCTACATGGAACATTTCACATTTCCATCTATATATATATCTTCTTCTAACGCCTTATCTAGTCACCCATATATTGGTGCATTCTACTCTTAACCATGTATCCACATTTATATTGATTTAATATCATTAATCCACCTATATAAACATGTGTAGGGGATATATATATATATATATATAGATCATTATATATATATATATATATATATATATATATATTTATCGTGGATATTGTTTGCATGTAAATATATAGCCTTTGGTCATCTTACTTTAACAAGCATACATATATATATCTGGCCCCTACCTATATATATATCATACACATAGGTCCCACCTTTCTAGACCACGGCCTTGGGCGCGCCATATTATAATTACATTCACTCCTTACAAATATATATATCATTATATATATATCAGTCCGAGTTATATATCGAATACATATCATTATAAAATAATTATGGGTTATAAGTGGAAATCATTGACTGTTCAACACGATTGCCCTTTTTACCTACTCCCCATTCGGTTACGTCGGATTAGGTTTTTGCCACGTAGTTACAATTATTCTCGAACCAGCTTGTTCGATCCCGACTGAAGTGTTGGACTTATGATTAACATTCTAAACGGAGATTTATTCGGCGAGTCATGCTGATCTGAATTTCTCCAACCTTCTGTGTTTCATTACAGGTGTTTGACCGGATTGTTCCTCACTGCATAACTGAGTTATTGTATAATCGTATCTGTGCAGGTCGGCGACGCCGAACCCACGTTCATTTCGACGCAACCCTCGACCGATTTGTGTTGGTCTTGCCATGATTTCATTTCTGCACCACCGCCGACATTTCTCTAGCTCCGGCGTACTGGGGCTGAAGTGTCGATTACACGTTAACTCGGGTAAGCGTGTGAACTTCTATCTGCACACAGAGTGGGCGTATTGATCCCAGAAGGAGGGTACTGATCGCCGGCGCGTCTCGTCTCAGACCTAGCATAGGTTGGACGGATAGCCCTGCAATTTGACATGTATGCTCATCCAGGTACCGTGAGAGCAGCGTCTACCTGTCCTCGAGTACGCGTTCTACCGACGCAGCAGACCTTCAGCACTCGGCCTGGGGATTCCAATTTCTGGATTTGTGGAATTTAGTGTTTCTGGAGTTCTTTTTAAATCGAAGCTCTTTCGCAGATTGGATTCATCCGCTCTTTCCTCTTGTTTCCTGAGGCAGAGTGGTTGTATTTTCCAGCTTCCTTCGTCGGTGGCTTAGAGAAGAACAGGGTGTAGTTGCGGATTCTACTCATCTTTGTTGGGTGTGTTCGAACTCCATACATGGTTGCATCTTCTTTTCTTACGCAGTTCTGTGTTTCGGTTTTCTCCTTTACAACGTAGATGTTTTTTCTTTCGTCGGGGTTTAATAGAGTATGCCGTGTTTAAATCTTTGCAGATTTGTAAATTACGAAGGGAATAACCCATCGATTCCCCAGACGAGAGACCAAGCTGTTCTCAGCGTTTCTCGACTTAACAACGTGAAGTTTAATTTATCCCTTCATAGGGCGGGTATTTATCTACTTTTCCTAACTGCTCGGCTACAAACCCCAGCTCGTTAGCTGGATTCCTCCGCATCTATTTTTAATGTCTGGCGAAGTCGTTTCTTGACACAGTGTCTGTATTCACATATTTTCTTTCTGCGATACTCGTACATATGTTTTCATGTGTCCCGTTTGTTTTTCTGACAGGTCGGCTCATGCATCCTGCTCGCCTCTCAGTAGTGGTTAGGGTTGCACCGATGCGATTCAACGCTGTGTTGGATGGGTTCAATAATGACAACGTTCTTCGCGACTGAGGTAATGATTTTGTCTTCATTTAGCCATGATGCCCAGTTGCTTTGAATTTAGTTTAATATACCAGGTGTAGCATATAGACAGTCCCGGATCTATATTACAAGCGGTCTAGTGAGAGCGTTCTGATATCACAGTGTGTCTCTCTGCGCAGACTTGTTCAGCCAAATGTTAAATACAGTTGAAATGTATTTTGTGTCACTGTATAATTCCTCCCGGTTCACTCCAATATCTACTAACCGATTTCAAATGCCGGGTTTATGCACTTTGTTACCGACCGAAGGCTGGTTTTGACAGAAATCCACCACGTATACTATTTTGTTTTAATTTTCCGCCCTCCAATTCTGTGGTTTGACCGGGCGTTCGTTTAATCATTCATAGGCTTTACCATGGATACCTATAGTTCGTATCGACTTTTTCTTCAGATCCTATTATATGCACATATAACCGTATGACTCGTGTTTATTAAAATCTTTTGTTTTCTTCCTCGTGCCCTATATGACATCCATAGATATGAGGAACGTATTTGTGGTTTCTTATGTTACATATAAAGGTCTCATATGTTATCACATTGCCATTTCTATTGTACTATAGCTGTTTCATTTTGGTATATATTTCACCTATAATCGATTTATAATTATATCTATAGGCGCTAGAGTTGGGTACTTGGAATATATCTATAAGTTTTTTTTTTTTTAAATGCATATACCTTTATGCCATAGTTCCTTTAATCCTAGCTTTTATTTATAACCATGCCATGAAATTCAATAGTTAGTGAATACATTAACACATACATGCTCTATGATTTCTAGGAATACTTTAACCCTTCTGTAGTGAAGATTGGGTTTGGAGTTTAATAAGAATTTATAGCTACATGATCCATCATGCATATTCTTAAATTCCACTTGTTTTTGGATGTACAATATATATACTTCATTGCACTTGCCTAGAGGACATTCATTATAAGGTAATGATTTGTATAGGTTATAGTTTGGTCAAGGAGTAAAATATATAATTGTTGTTTTTCCTTTTGATATGAAACTATACCTTTATAAATGGTCTATTGCTCACCTAGCATATAATTACTCTTTTCCTAACACCAATATAATTGTTAGGATGTTAAAATATGCAGTCTATAAAGGTTATAATTATTAGAATGATCATAACTGCAATTTACATGCTAATATTTTGCTTTCTTCCTTTTTGCTACATACCATGTACATATTTCAGTGCTACTGAAATTTTTCTCTAGTATACACATAAGCATATCATATTATTTTGTATATCTACAGGGAACATAACAAAAAATTTAATCATCTGTAGAGGCCAAGTAACTTCAGATTTAAACCGACTTTGGTTTAGAGATTCTGAGGTTTCTACTCTATGGATTTTCTGGTCTACAACTAAACAGAATCTGGAAGGTGGTTACCTTAAGATGGATTCTGTTAAATGTAATACCAATTTCTTCATTGTCATAAAATACAATTTTATATGTAGCCAATTCATACTGTAATAAAACATAGTAATAAGAATTTCAGACATACCACAAAATCTGCAAAATGACCAACCTCCCAGCACATGTCATATCAATGGTTCTACTTCCTCAGAATCTGTTACATGTATACCTGAAAGTATACCTGAAAGTATATCCAAGATATTTGTATACTTGAAGAAATATTTTTAATATTCATAAAATTTATAACAGTTAACCATTTCTTTGTGAGCACATATCTTGCCCCAATTTTTGAACTTTAGCTCCGATACCATTTGTCACGTCTCCCAGACCCAAAATTTTTATTTTTATTTTTCCGAACATGTCTAGATACATCACCCTGATTTGGGGAAGACAATTGAACCTGGAATGAGTGCTACACATATAACATAACTCAAATATTCTCCGTTTTATGCGCCGATAACAATTATAGTTTTTATACTGAATTACTTACAAATTCAGAATGTTATCCAGGCTTTAGATTATTTTCAGTACTTATAGACAGCCATGGAATACAAGAATTTACATGAGAATTTTTGGGCTTGACCTCCCCTCTTCTCAGTCAATAGAGTAGACTTATATATCTATATATATTACTTTGTATTTCTCAGGTTTTCGATTCAGAGTTTTGTCCAACTCTAGATGACCCCTAGGCCCTTACCCAAACTTACCAGTTTGCAGGCCTGATATATTTTTCAACATTTTAAAGTTTCAGCATCGAGGTATAGATGTATGCCTCCTCGCATACATCTATCTCTACGTAGCTAACCTCCATTGCTACAACTACTTTCCCAGTAGTTTCTATGGATGGTAAACAGATGCTCTGTTCATAGTATTATTACCCATGCCTACAATCTTCCCTCACACCAACTTTTATCACACCCTAGATTGTTCAATAGGATTCCCCCCTTATTTTACTGTTACAAACATTCAACATGTGTGACTCTCTGATACAGGTGCAACTGTTCCATGGGAAACTAGGAAAATAGATCCTCTTGCCTCAATCACATGGAAATAGAGAATACTGAACCGGATAGTTTAGAATCCCTAGTGTTAGCTCCTCGTCCTTAGTTAGGATTCAACTTATGCTTTCATATGTTTACACTTTCATTTAATAGAAGCATTTAAATTCTAACTTTTACATTTCTTTTCATTGGAACGCAGCCGACATACTGAATCCCACACTGCTATCACAGGGTTGTCAGTTCTTACTTTCTGTTATTGGTTACAGGGAATTCTGTGCCATCAGCATTGTGATGATAAGTTTAGTTGGTTGTGACTTGCTGTTCATGATTACTGTTTTGTTCCCATTTCTATTTATACACACAGAAATTAAATGTTCCTTTAAAAGATAGCCACCTATACATAGTTATTAGATATTGTTCAATTGGTCTATCATCTCTAACCTTATTACTGCAAGGTACTCATCCCTACACCCAACCATGTGTCTCTGCTATCAATAGCTTTAGCTTGCAATTACATAAGTTCATGAACCATTAATCAATCTAACATTTTCATGATGCACCATAACATAACAATTCATAATTTGCATAATGAACCATAATATCACCATTCATAAATTGCATAATGAACCATAACATCAACTTTACATAAAACAGGGATAGGTTTAATACAGCCTTACAGATATCTTCCAATATTATGCATGCACACCACTACTATGACCAGTCCACCCAACCTTAGAGTTCGTTTGTCTCCAGAACTCACCCCCGAGCTGAGATCCTCCACCAACAGACTAACCTCAATCTGTTCTGGAGCAGCTTATTTAAGCTGTGCTTTCCCCAAAGCCTGTTTCCAATTCTGCATCCAGAATTTTAGGATGTTTTATTCATGTTTAGCCTAGGCTTCCCATTTTGGGACTCTTTAAAGCGGCTTTAAGCTTTTCCTCAGCTTTTCCAGCTTTTTTCTCACCTCTTCCCAACTACTCCTCTTCATTGGGGAAATTTAGATTTTTCCTCAAAAATCTAAATTAGAAATAATTTCTTTCAAGGATTTTTGAAAGATTTGGGGAAAGTCTTTTTTCCTTTTCCATTACCTCATGGATTAGGCATGTGATCTCACTTTCTCATCTGGTCATAGTGCATGCACAATATTTTATTTATTTTTCATAAATAATTAGTTAACCATATCCACATAGTAATTATCCATTGGGGTCCACTCCCCTTATGGATTTATGTTCAAATGTCTCATTTGAAAAGCATAGAGCAGGGTGTTACATCTTCAACTATCTTCAATTCTGCTGCACACTCTCTCCTCTTCTCATTTTGTTTTCATCAATCTCTCCTCTTGGATATTACCCCCTTTTATACAAGATAGCTTCATGACTATTTGTATTCTACTGGGAATTCGAAATGGACAGTCATGTCTCTTTGCCTTCTGGCTTCTCATCTCTTTTCAGCTTACTCAGAAAAATGTAACTGTAGGTGCTTATTTTAATATTACAGTGGGATATTTGCTCTCTTCCGGAGACTTGCCAATGCATCACAAACAATAAAAACAATTAAAACATTTACATTAGAATTACAATGTGAACTCCAGCTCACTCATTTTGTCTCTTGGCTTGCTGCGCATTTGTCTTTTCTCTAACTGTCTCTTTGTCCCTTTCTCTTCTCTGTATGTCTTTCTGTTTATGGCTGCTGCGTAACTCCTGAATTTATGAACTGCATTTTTATTTTAGTTTTATACCAGCGCTTTATATATAAATGAATCTGCTGACTGTAATTCAATCCTTTACACGCAGCAAGTGTCTTGTTGATGTGGCGAGTTCCGCAGGCCGGAACATACATATATTACAATTGTATTAAATTAATAATCGCCCTCTCGTTAAGCTGAGGCCCGTGGGTCTACAGACCACGCGGCATGTTTTAATACAACCGCAACAATGTAATATATATACATATAACAACGCCCTTTCATATATACAAATAAGTAATTTCAACTCTCGGCATACATACACACTTCCTTTTTAAATCAATTCTCAGCGTAATATAGTGAAGACATTTTAAACATATAAGAACTCCTTTTGGGCCCACTTAACACACTTCCCGATGCAATGAGTCTTCTCCGAATGCTATTTATCGCTCCTGCTCCGATTCCGATTCGATATGATTCCAATCATCACAATCGGCAATCAACACAATGCCATAATATATATATATATATATATATACCTTTTAATACCTGCTCCGATGCGATGCAAATCGGCGATCGCAAATCGCAATGTTTGAATGCCAAACCGGTTAATTGTACCACAGTCCGATCCGATTCAATCGGATATCGCCAATCGCCTGAATTGATATCACTCAACTATTGCAGCTCCAATGTGCTCCGATTTCGATTCAATCGGAAATCGCCAATCGCCTGAATTGATATCACTCAACTATTGTAGCTCCAATGTGCTTCAATTGCGATTCAATCGGGAATCGCCAATCGGTAATTGCAATGCGCTTCCACCTTTGGACTCTTCACATTTCCGATCCGATTGGGGAGGGGTCCCACCTTATAAAACTTTGTTTTATGCGCTCCATAATATATAGGCCTTGGACCTTTGGTTCTTTTGTTTTCGGGATTAATAATATGAAACTTATAATAAAGCGCTCCTTTTGTATATATTTATGCTTTGACCTTTGTTTATATGATGCGCTGCACATATATGTAAGGTGATGGATATATATATATATATATATATATATATGTATCCTCCATCGGGGTAGGCGATTCCCGGAATTTATGTGCCTTGCCGCTTGGGGTTAAGCGATTCCCGGAATACGGTTCTGTGCAATTCCCAGAATATTTGTGTTATGTATAATGCCGATTGGAGTGTGCGATTCCTGGAATATTTGTGTTATGTTAAATGTATAACGCCGGTTGGAGTGTGCGATTCCTGGAATATGGTTCTGCATTATATGCGTAACGCCCGGCTTGGGGTATGATTCTCGGTATTTTATAACTGCTCTGCCTCTGCCTCTGCTGCTTCTGTCATTCTGCCTCTGCTTCTGTCTCTGTGATAACGGCTCTGCCTCTGTTATATTCGCTTCCTCTGCCTTCATTTGCTTCTTTGCTACCTCCATTGTATTCGCTGCTTCCTTTGCCTGTTTCTGCTTCAGCGCTGCCTCCTTTGCCTGTCTCTGCTTCAGCGCTGCCTCCTTTGCCTGTCTCTGCTTCAGCGCTGCCTCCTTTGTTTCCTTCATTTGCTTCTTTGTTGTCTTCATTGCCATGATAACAGCTCTGTCTCTGTAGCTATTTGTCTTACGCTCTCTCTTTTAATTCATCTGCTCCTTGACTGATGCTACTCCTTAATTCTCCTTTTGCTGCCTTTGCTTCTTTAAATGAACTTGTCTCTACTTCTCGACTCTCTCTATATCTGTCTTAGATGTTCCTCCTTTTCCATCTCCGTTGCCATCAATGTTGGTTCAGGTGCTGCTCCTTTGTGCTCTTTTGCCATCAATGACAACATTTCCAATGTCACCCTTATTCCCGTCGCAAAATACCAAGGTACCTTTCACTTTTGCATTGATTTCCGCAAAATTCCAAATTTACATGCTGCCATCGAACTCCTCGATGACACCCAGCCTCTAGAAAAATGCCCAGTACAACTAGAGCTTGTTGACAAAAGTCGACGATAGTCGCTGCAACATAATGAGGCCCAAAAGGAAAGGGTAAAAGCATCGTTTGACCATCACATCACCCCTCGCTCATTCACCGAGGGAGAATTAGTCCTCCGATATGATGTCGCGAAAGAAGCCCTAGGGCCAGGAAAGTTAGAAACCTTGTGGAAAGGACGCTACATTATCAAACATTGCCTCTGAGAGGGGGCATACATCTTGACAAAACCTGACGGGACATGTCTCAGTAACCCCGTCAACGGTCTGTACCTTAAGAAGTTTCACCCATAAGGGCCAAAGCGGCCCTACCCCTAGAGTGAAAGTGCACAAAACCTAACCACTGGAAATTTTTGACCAAAGACTTATTAAACATGCTCAAAGTGACACCATGGATCACCTACCTAAACCCTATTTTGGATTTGCTGATGGAGCATCGTGATGGTCTCAATAATTAGCTGCAGCTGCTTGGGTCATCGACCACCCTGATCGATCACCACTGTGTTCAAACGGTGTGTGCATCAGTTCAGCAACAAACAATCAGGAAGAATATGATGCCGTTATCAGACTTATGTGCGATGCCCTCTATCAGGGCATTCGCCATATGCATATCTACCTCAATTCCCAATTAGTAGTATTGCAGTTGAACCAAACATTTGAGACAAGAAATACACATCTTTTTAGAAAATATTTGCGTGCAAAAAGATTAAGCAGACAATTTGACCATATCACATTTACACATGTATCAAGGAGTCAAAACCAAACAACTGATCTCATAGCTAACAATATCCTACACTGGAATGCATCTTAAATAAACCATCATACATAAAAACCAAAAATATAGACATCCATCAACATAACATCATAAACCGAAATAAGTGACACACCATGTAGAGCCGCAAAAAAAATATCTCTCATATGTATATCACAATGTGTATATATGAGTACAAAAAATAGTGTCATTGGCCCAAGGGCCAGCCCAAAGATACAAAATTCGTCAAAAATAAGGGAAGCATCCTCATAGTGGGTGCTTTCTCGGTGTACAAAAATAAACTCTAGGATGGTGCCACCTCAGGCAGGGCACCAGGACCCACCATTGCTTTTGGTGCCACCACTAGAGCTTCCATCGCAACTGCGATCGCCACACGACGTAGAATGAGCTGATAGTCCCTCTCTTAGGCCATCACAGTCTCCAACCACACCTCCTCAAAGTCATCCATGAAACCTCGAGAAGGAATCCCCTGGGTCAGGCGGTCCACCTGACCCCGGAAGTCCTCTGTTAGTCATCACTATTTTTCACCTGTTGTTGATGACTAGATTCCTTAGCTGAGTTTTCTAGAAGCTGATCTCCATATGTCAATTTTTCATCTAGAAAACCCCCAAACAATTTTTTTCTTTCCTAGCCCTTCCTGTCAGCCTATGATTAGAGCAATATTCAATTTTCAAAGTCATGTCTTGTTTCAGCAAAATATCCCTGTCTATAACTATCTTGGTCTTGCTTGTCTACTATCATTTTCCCCTTGGTTCTCATGAAACTCACTATCCAATATATGACAAAGTGTCTCCCTTCCCATCCTTGATCTTCTTGTCAAAAACAATCAAAATCTATGAAAGTCACCCCTAAGTTAGGTAAGTGGTGTTTAGGAGTCATTCCTTGGCAAACTATCCTAAGCCAAAAGAGCCTTTGTCTAGTAACAACCAGTCATATATTGCCTTCCTATTATGCAAAATAAATCTTGATACATCCATAGGTCACACACCACTAAGAGGTCTTTTGTCTCTGTTCAAGAAGAAATTCTACAAAGATCCAAATCAGAAGAAAATGAGTATGTTCACTATCTAAAAGAATGTGCTTAGATTGGGAAAAATTTCCATAAGGCACCAAAGAATCCTTGCAAGGTTCAAAGTCATATTTTTCGCATCTCTGTAGGGGTGTAAGTGAATGACAAACAGTATCCAAACCATGGAAAATTTTAGGGGCTAATATTCGCAGGTGGGTTAATTTTCCATGTTTTTTCGAAAAAAAAAGATTCGCCAATTTACATTTCTTTATAAAAATGGTTCGACCAAATTTTACAATATAAAATTATTTTACGTTAAAAATCGCCAAAATTATATAGACAATATATATAATATCATTATAAATTTGAATAATTTTACAAATACATCAATAAACAATTTATAGTTTGCATATTAGGGACTAGTGAAATTCGCCAATTTTTTAAACTTCAAGATAATTTTCCATCCTTAAAATTATCCCTGATCCAAACAAGAGCAAAGAGACAAGTCCAAACAAGTCTCTCATGTTGAAGAAATTTGCCATCATGAAGCAAATGGAAAGCTGAAATGAAAAGAGAGTAGGAGTGCATGTTTCAAAGGTCAAAAGTTGCCCTAAAAGCTGATACCATCCTTCAAAGCCACATAAATACAAAGGACTGATATAATGTTGATCTGCAGTGTTTCAGTGTTTCCTTCAGAGGTAATGCTGCATAAGTTTTCTCAAGGACACCATCATAATACATAAGAAGATAGCTGCTTCTTATGTTGCCTTGAGCCTGGGATAAAAACACTAGTCAAAGAACAAATCCAATGTACCTCTGCAAACACAGCCAAGAAAGATGGTTGCGTGGCATGGTGAAAGCCTCCTCCAAGAAAGAGTAGATGGTCTGGAAACATTATGTTAACCTCCTTCAAAAGAGCAGATGGTTAAGTAACATGATAAGAACCTCCTTCATTTAAAAGAAGATGGTTGGAAAACATATTGATAACCTCCTCCAATGAAGAGCAGATCGTTGAGAACAGAGATATAACCTCATTCAAAAAGCAGAGTGTTAAGGTGTTTTAAGTAACTTCAGAAATGGTGAGCCACCTCCTTCCAAAAGGATGAACAATAGATGTCACTAGAAAAGTCACACAGGAAAAATAAGTTGGTTTGGAAAACTTAATAATAGCCTCCTTCATAGAGAAATAGAGGGTCAGCTCCCCAAATATTTACACAGTGAAGCAGCTGATTCAAAAGGTTAAAAGGTATGATAAAGCCATATTTTACTCACAGCTAAAGAGCTCCTCCATTAAATGATGAAAGACAGAGTTTGAAAGAACATATGGATGTTTTCTGTTATGAGTCTGTTGGTAATACTTTGTGAAAGTCTGTCAAAGTATTATAACCCAGGTGAGTGCTAAGAGGTCCCACAGGGCTAAATTTTAGATTACAAGGGCTTCCGAAAATTATTATGGAGAAATGCAATTTAAGAGAAATAAAACAAAGGTTACAAAGCGCCCATGAAGTTGTCAAGCATAGGCCTCCTTCAAAAAAGGCAGAGGATCAGCCCTCCCAATTTTTACACTATGAATTAGCTCATTAAAATGGTTAAAGGGTGATTAAACACGTTTCACTTTCAGTCAAAGAAACATCTCTTTCGCTTCACAAAAACAAAGGTTAAAGAGCGCCCAGGCAGTTTGTTTCAAAATTATTTTCTGACCAAAAAGAGATGAAATTGAGAAAAGTGAGAGAGGTTTTTGTCCATAATAGGTTCAATAAGAAAAAAATCCTTCATTTTCTACACAGGTATCATGGTTTGTGAGAAATGTAAGAAATACAGATGTCACGGGAGAATTTCTGCACCAGAATTCACCATTTTTACCAGTGTTGGGATAGTCAATTTTTGAACAACCAAATGGACACTAAATAAAAAAACTAAAGCCTATTCGGAAAGTATACTTCCATATCTTTCCAACGAGCCATCTCGGGCCAAATTCTGACACTAGGAAGGCATCCAAAAGTGGCTTGCAAACAACACTATGTATTTCTGCACCAACATTCATCATTTTTGACCAGTGTTGGGAAAGTCAATTTTTGAACAACCAAATGAAACAAATAAAGCATATTTGAAAATTATACTTGCATATCTTTCCAACGAGCCATCTCGCGTACAATTCCGACACCGGGAAGGCATCCAAAAGTGGCATGCAAACAACACTATGCATTTCTGCACCAAGATTCACCATTTTCGACCAGTGTTGGGAAAATCAATTTTTGAACAACCAAATGGACACCAAATGAAAAAAATCAAGCATATTTGGAAAGAATACTTCCATAGCTTTCCAAAAAGCCATCTCAGGCCCAATTCTGACACCGGGAAGGCCTCCAAAACTGGCTGCAAAAATGCGCGACATGCCTGGAAAATTTCGCAGCACGCCTGTAGGTTTTTATAGTGTATTTTGACACACAGTGCGGCGCGCCTTTGTGATTGCGTGACGCACCTGTGCAACACCCATGCCTACTAGCAACACAGTGTTTCAAAAAGTGCCCAAGCAATTTTTCCCACAAAAAGTCACCTCCAAGCACATCAAGAAAACTTCTTCAAGGGTGTCTCTTGTCTCTTTCCTAAATTTTAGTTTGAAGGAGGGTTTGTTCACAAGTTTCAAAGACCAAGATAGGGATTGAAAGGTAAAGTTTATCATAGTTTTATTGAAGGAATTTTTGCAAAAAAATTGTTTATTGAAATAGTGAAATAAGGGAGGACTAATATGCCAATTTGAAAGCCCTGTTTGTGCTATGAAATAGCTAAAACTATACACACATGCTAGAAGGAAAAACAGAGGTGGTAGAGGTCTTAAATTAGTTTAAAAGAACATCTAGATAGTGGTAAAAGGGATGAAGACTTTGTCAAAATTGAAAGAGGTATTTTTACTATGAATAGTAAAGGAGAGAAACAGTGAAAGATAGGATGGTTAATATACCAATATGAAAGAGTTCTTTGTGCTATAGAATAGCTGGGACTACCCACAATCGCTAAACAGAAAAGCAGACTTACATTGAAGGATCTCAAATCAATGTGAAAGGTGTCTTAACAGTGTTTGCAAAGGGAAATTTGTTTGTTAAACTCAGAGAAGAACAATGGTTAGAAGATGAAGACCTTTGTCGATTTAATGCAGTCTTTAAAACATTGATTTCAAAGGTGCCTTGATCATCTAAAAATTGAGAGAATGAGTGATCACAGGATAGGGTTTTTGTCAAAATTAAAGGAGGTCTTTTGTGCTATGAGTTAGCTAAGGTTACACACAGTTGATAGAAGCAGAAGCAGAGTTAGTTTGAAGCGGTCTCAAATCAACTTAAAGGATCATCTTGAAAGTGGTTTTAAAAGAATTTTGTCTGCTAAAAACAAAGAGAGAAACAATGGTCAAAGAGATGAGGACTTTGTCAAATTAAAGGAAGTCTTTGAATATGATTACAAAGGATATAAAATAGTGAAAATGATAGTGGTTATTGTGCCACTTTGGAGGAGCTTTTCTTCCTATGAATGACTAAGGGATATGCATAGTCTCTAAAAGAAAAAAAATAGTTTGATTAGAAGGCTTTCAATTAGTTTGAAAGAGTATTCAAAACAGTGTTTTAAATGAATCCCTTTGTCTCATATAAACCACAAAGATGCAGTGCAAGGGAGGAGGTTTTAGGGGCTAACTTGAAAGTTTTCTTGTGTTATGAATGGCTTATAGCATACATAGTTTCTAAGAGAAAAGCACACTTAGGTTGAGGTTTTCAAATCTGTTTAAAGAGGTGATTTTACATTATTTTCAAAGGTGCCATGACCATCTTAAAAGAAAGAGACAGTGATTAGAGGATAAAGCTTTTGTCAAAATTGAAGGAGGTTTTCTTATGTTGTGAAGAAGAAAAGGATTTGTACAAACTCCAAAATCAAGAGAGCTGAGTTGTGAAGAGGTCTCCAATTTGTTTGAAAAGGTGTCTTAACCATGTTAACAAAAAACATACCTTGTTTGCTAAATTAAAAGAAATCAAGCACAGTGATAAAGAAGTAATTTTTTTTTCATTTTGACAAATGCTTGTTTGGTAGCATCAAAGAACACACTGAATTACAAAGAGGAAAGAGTTTTGCATTGAGAAGTTTTTTCAAGAGATCATTCGAATCAGTTTATCTTGGTGAATTAGTAAAGAGTATCAGAAACAATAGGCACTACAAAAAGCCAAATTAGTTTTCCTGAAGGAATTTGAAGGATGCACAAGAAAAACTCAAAATCGCCCAAAGAGGGCGCCCGGTGAGAAAAAAGGAGAAAGACACCTCTAGGATCGAAATTTTGGCCCAAGATTCTAGACATGTTTCTATGAAGCCTTGAGGTACTTGCTCACCAAAATTGAGTGAATTTTGACATGTTCTTGTTTTTTGACATTTTTTGGCCTAATTGCATAAAATCATGGGCGCCGCCATTTTTGCTTGAAGCGTCCTCAGCTGTTGAGAGTGGTACCATTGGATGTATTAAATTCAAGGGCATCTACTCAGAAATGTTTAGATTAATTGAAGATGATCTGGTCCCCCAAAGTAGCGAAAAACACTCACTTTTTCAACACTCTGCCCACCTATTAGCAAGGCCTAATTTTTGGGTTGTTTTCACTCAGTTCAGTATTTGATAGAATTCCTAGCATCATTTTGAGAAAATTAAAGTTGTTCCAAAAATTAGACATCAATAGCTTTCCAATGAGCTATCACGGGCCTTGTTTCGACATTGGAAAGGCCCTCAAAAGTAATCCAAAAGAAAAGCACTTTTCTGCTGGTGCGCCCTTAGTGCTTTTTGGCCAAAAAGGGTAGTTTTCTGAAGTAGCCTCTCCAAATGTGCGTTAAGCTATTTTGGGACATTTTCAGTCATAAAAATTCAAATTTATTCCATTTTTTAGCATTTTGAGATATTTTATTAGATATTTTGTGCCTTGAGGCTTTGCAAAGCCTCAAGGACAAGATAAGATATTTGTTTTTGAGCCAATGGCTAGCTAGTTGCCTTGGTTGGGTTTCCTCCTCCATCTTGGCCTATATATTCCAAGAGACTTCATTGTAAATAAGGCTGAACTTGATGATATATAGCAATATATGGTTATACAAGCTTGGAAGAAACACTTGTCTCATGCATTGGATAGTTTCTTGAATGTTTTTGGATGATGAAAGAGGACTGTTGTTGGATTCCTTGACTTGGTAAAATGGTATAGTACCCCTCTATTTTATGCTTCTTAGTTTTCATACATATTTCATGCTCTTGCTTGCTATAAGACAGTAGAGAATAGATGTGAGACATGCCCTTGGAGGCACCTCAGATTTCCTGTTTCATTATAGCTTCTATGTTTTCTTCCTTCTTAGTCATATCAAAGAAATCTTGATTGCTCTTCGATCACTAAAGAAATTGTTTGCTTGTTTCATTTATGGTTTTATGCATGCCAAGTATGATTCATGGTATGCCCTGCTTACTCATGGCTAGTCATAGCTCCACCTCTGAAACCTTTCTTTGATTGTTTGATTGTCCTAGTTGAACCAAGGAGGTCTTGTACTGATCTTGCCCTTTGCCTAAAACTCTACAATCTTACTTCGAAGTGCCTGATAGCTTGAAATAATATGTCTAGGCATTTCCTCATAGTGCTTTGAGTTATTAGTTTGTCTTAATTGTCTTTCCCCAAATTCTGATAGAAATTTCCTAAAGTTAGAGAGTCATATATCTCTATGTATTGCTTGAATGCTTATTTCTATGCATTTATCAGTTTGTAGTTACATTCATCATGATTAATGGTTAGCCCTACCATGTTTATGTTAGCTATTGAACTATTTATGCTTGAAAGCCCTTGTTATTCACAAATTTAGTGTCCATCCCACTTTATTTTACCTTAAGATCCATTTTACCTTGATCAAATCGGCCCTTCAACACACCTTGTATCACCATCTGAAGCTTTCTTGACCTTTTCGACCCCATAGCCCAGTTGATCTGACAATATTTTTATCTATCTTAGTCTTTGATCAGCTCCTCCTTTAAAAACCTAAAAAGAAAACCAAAAACCTACTTGATAACTAGCCTAAAATTAGAAACATAAGAAGCAAACACATAGATATCCCTTACACAAATAGAGAGAGCTCTCTCTGAGTCTAGGAAGGCTAGGTCCTTGGGCTCCAAAGATTGGTTTGATGTTACCCTGTCACTTGGCTTTCCAATCAACCAAATCACCTGACCCTAACATCCTCAACAAATGACACCTGAGCTGTCAATTCTGCAATACGTGCCTCTGTTGCATCAGCACGAGCTCGCTCAGCTGCGAGCTCTGTAGCAGCCAAGTTTCTACCCTCACCTGAAGGGCCAACACCATCACCACCAGATCCACTAGCATCACCACTTGGTCCACCTACAACACCCCCTCCTTGACCACCCCTAAGTCATTGTAGAGGATCATGGCCCAGCAATTGAGCCACAGGGCGACCCACCTCACCAACATCTTCACGAGTAACCAAAATAATGTCAGTGTCACTAGAAAAACACATAAGTACATATATACTCAAAGTAAACGCAGAAAACATATGAATCATACCTGCTGGCCCCCAAACATAACCAAAAGGGAGACTCATGTCTGGGTCACCCCGGAAGTCCATCCCCGCATATTGGAATGGAAAGAACATTTTTGGGTTGGCTTTAAACCAGGCCTCTGTGGTGGGGTTCCAATAACGCCCCACCATGCCCCCACTGCCTTACGGCATCACCAGAGCCCTCCTCCTCATATGTGGCTCCCGTGGCCCCCCAACAGGCACTGTCACCACCAACCTCAGCAACACTACCCTCTCATAGATGATGCTGCACAAAATATTGGCATACACAAATGACTTAGATCCATGTTGGACCTTGTTCAGTTGCGACACCATACCATCAAAGAAAAAGTGGGCAAAGTCAAAAAGATGTCCGGACCTCAACTGCCACAAAACTCCAACCCGCGAGCCAGACGCCTGATGCTGAGCAAACGACCCCACCAGTCGCACAATAATAGCCAGAGCACACCGCTCTGCCACATCTGTAATTGAGGTAATGTTGATGCATCCCTTTGTAAGAGGCGCCCCATGACAATGCCACCTCCGGAATCTCTCCAAATCCACTCTCCCTGAAGGGAGTGGATATCTCAGTGCCTCACCCTGAGGTAGTTACTTGGTCACAAAATATATATCCATCTCAGGACAGATCACCAGGTTCATCCCCCACAACATGAGCATGTTGCGCCTCCTACGCTGGTGCTGAATGATGTACTATAGTAATCGGCCCTGTGACTGAAGAAAATCATTCTCAGCAAACTTCAAAAGGCCCCATAGTGCCAACTGACGTCACACCCCAGCATCAACAGCTAAAGCGGATCGGATCTCAGGCCAATCCCGCTCCCTCCACACTAAATTTTCATCAACATAGGTACCCATCAGTACAGAGAAAAAACCCAAAAATAGGCAAAAACCAAAGAAATTTGTCACCTCGGCCTTTGTGCACCTGTCCCTAGACAGGCGCACTTAGTGCATGCATGTATTTTACATAGGTGCACTAAAATTGGGGAACAGTGCACCCTCGCATGCCTATCCCTCAAATTTGCGCACAAAGAAAGCACGCTTTCGCCCAGATCGCCCACGCAGTCTAGGGAAAAAGTCACCCAAAGTCCGTACAACCCCAGTCTATACGGACCCCGGCACCATCAAACTGTAAAAATTAAAATGTAGGACATCATGGAAGTTACCTGGGCATAGTATCGCTACTCCTTGGTGCAAGGGCTAACTGCAACGGCAAGAAATGCTAAGCAAACACCTCTGACCTCTCAAAACTCAGCAAGTACAAATGAATTGAATTAGGGCCATATTCACCTATTTATCGCCCTTTTCACAAACTTCAGAGGACCATAATGAGATATCAGAAGGGCCATTCTGCAAACCGTAAGTTGCACCACAGTCAGCGCTCCATGATGATCAAAGGTGATGCCATAGAATCACACTCCAAAAAAATTAATTTTTCAGTTCCAGCAGGTATGCCATCTCTCATCTTCTTTTTTAAAGCCCATGAATTTCAATAATATTTTGATAGAGAAGATGCATTCACTTGAGGTAGTTTTTTTTGTAGGAAAAATCTCACAAAAACCATTCATAACACCATCTACTGAAAGTCCCAGAGCAGGTATAATTCTACCCCCAGCATGAAAGAGTCCTAGTCAACTTTGCATATCTTGACATCATTTATCCATAAGAAATAAACATAGGCTCCTCATATCCGACCATGTTTATCATCACCTCATCTTGCACATGATAAACATCATCGTTGGTTGATAGGGCCTCCCCTCCATGGCGCTCGTCACCCATAGTAGACTATATCACATCAAAAGTGACACGATGGCCATACCACTCTACCCCGAGAAGCAACTCATGCCCATCCATTCATCATGCATAAGGTGAAGTTTACCATATAAGCTGAAACCCTCTTCCCGGATGACCAGGTTTTACAAGCAGATCAAAAGCGCACTACCGCACCTTGCATTTGGCCCACCATACCTCCACCAGCATAATCCCATCTGCAATACTTTTTCATCCGCTTCATCAACCCCACACATGACTAGACTAACCAATGGGACCCCCACCCCCAGCAAAAAAACTTCCTCACAACATTTGTGAGCGAACACTTTCATGTTTTGGGGTACCCATCTCTGTGTTTTGTACAATCCAAATCCCATTATTTTATTCTTTTAGTAAGTGTACAAAGACTACAAACAGTGCACTTCATCCCCTCACTCTCTCATTTCATTTTTTCTCCCATGGCATCAGTCCCTGCACACCCTTGGTAGGATTATCTCACCCCAACGAACAAACCATCATGACATTCATAGCCAGTTTACACTTGCCCTAGATTGCCTACCGACTCCAAGGATTTCCCCTTCAGAAATAACTATGACTGCCGCCAAGCTGCTTAAGTATACTCAGACCTCGGTCCACTGAATTCCCATCATCAGTTTTTAGTCACCACTCACCAACATGCCTATGTTAAACCCATCCCATCCAAGTCCCCGACCTCTCAGATCGGCAACCCATCATTCGGTTAAGGCTTCCTTTTTGTTGACCTCGACACCTCTTTTCCAGAAAGGAAGCGGTACCTTAGATCACCCCTCTCCATACAAGGGGCGTCCTCGGGTGGCACTATGGGAGACATCATTTTACATAGATGTCATCGATCCTCCTGACATTTGACTACAAAAAAAGTTTTCATGTCAAGATGGTATCATACCTTACAATTATTGCACTTTGATCAAATCCGTCGAAGACCCGTGCCTGCCTAAGCTTCTCTATCAACAATGCTTACACAGGAAGGTCTCAGCAAGCACCTATGCGTACAATGCACAACTATATGCCATACTAGGTTTACACATATGGGTACCACATTCCACCTATTGTTAAATAAAAGACACCCCTGAGGGCATCAGCAGTCATCGTCAACAACCGCCAGTATCACTACCATAGTAGTGGCACGACAGCACAAATATCTGTCAATTTTTTTTAACTAGCCACAACATCACGAGCATGGGACATGCTCGCCTCATTGAAAATTTGTATATGAATTGTAAATTATATTTTCTTACAGGGATCCCTTAGATGTGGTCATTCTTGGAACCGGTGCAGGGTGTTTTTCAATTCCAAGGATTCATGCAGGTCTCTCTCTCTCTCTACGCACGATACAGAAAATAAACTATAATGTATTTAGGCTATACAGTCCTTCCTAGACCTTACACATTAGGGGGAAATTGTTAAAACTGGAAAATCGTATAGCAGAAGATGACTTTAATTAATGTCAAGCCAAAGGATTTACAGGGCAGGAAGACATTACAGAATCTGGAAAGTATTTAAAATCTCTAAGGTTTGAGGAAAATCAAATTTGAACTAGTCCTAAAATGCTATTTTCACGCATTATCCTTCGAGAAGAGTGCCTTCTGTGTGCCTTTTTGCCTAATAAGCGCGCATTCCTGAGAGTGGAGAAATGTCACTATCCAGGACCACACAAAGCAAAGGATAAGTTACTCCTTACTTGAAGCCACATAAGGACAACCACCAACTCCTCCTTAGACACTATGTGAGCACACAATGGAATATTTGGAGCACACAAAGGAATCATACCCTTCCCTTGGGTCACCATCCACAATATACCAAAGGAGGGAAGGATGATTTGAAATCCCCTATATAAAGCCACCATGAGATGAAGAATGGGGTGATCACATTGTTATGTTGGCCAGAATTTCCCAAGCAATACCAGCAGTGTGTGACTCGGAGTTGAAGAGAGAGGGGACTGGATTGTTGGCCATCCAACAATTTCAGTCCAACACAGTAGAGAGAGGGGAGACTGTACCAAGGCAAGCTTGGGATAAAAAAATCCTTGCATCGAGACCTAGAACCATTGTTTAGGGGCCCTTTGGGAAGAGGGTAAAGTTTCTTCTTCATACCAAACACTTAATAAGAGGGGCCTAGAGCCACCATTTTCATTATTATTGACGTTTGACTCTCTTCAAGAGCTTCTGTTTATTTGTTTTTAGTTTTAGTTTAGTTTAGTTTACATTTTCATGCTTTTTCCTCTATATTGTATGCTTATCACAGACCCAACCGAATGGGTATGGCTTTTTATGAGGTTTTGTTTCAATACCCAATTTCTTTACAATTGATTTAACAATCAAATTAACTTGAGAGCCACTATTAAACAAAGTATCAATTTTAGTATGCTTGGAAACGACTCTAATATGAAATAGATCATTTCTTTTCCTCTCATAATTTTCATTATCAACAGAATGCGAAGAAGTACTTGTAGATGCTTGAAATTTTTTACCTTTTATACCTGTAGCTGTAACTGTTGTTTCGTCTCCTGAATCTGATCCCAAGTCCTTTTGCATAGTAGCAGCCTTCTTTCGCTCTTTATTCCCGAAATTTTTAGGCTTCAATACTGGATGCAGTACCCAAAAATGTGCCTCATCACGTCCTTCTTTCTTACAGTGAGTGCATGTAGGCTTTTCTTTCTTTATAGTGTTCGCTTTCCTTTCCTTCCATTTTTGTTTCTTCTTTTCTTTATTCTTGATTTCAGTAGATTTAGATGAATTTCCAACATCATGAGATACATTTTTACCCCTAGCTTCTAGATGAGTTGCTTGAACTAATACATCATCTAAGATAATCGGATTAAACATCAGTATGGTATGCCTCAAATAACTATGTAAGCCACCTATGTATTTCAATAACTTTTCTGGTGAGTCCAATGATATGCCTAGTGTCAAAGCTCTTTTACGAAATTCTTGAGTGTAACTTTGCACACTTTGACCCTTTAACTGATGCAATTTTTGCCAACTCATCATAGCTTGTTGCATATAAGCTAAAGGATAAAATTGTTTTTTAATAGCAGAAACAAATTCATTGCATGTCAAAATTATTTTACCATGTTTTTAGAGATCTGCTTGTGTCTTTCCTTCCCACCATACAAGTGCGGTTCCTCCAAGACGAAGGCTAGAAAGCTGGATCTTATTTCTTTCTGAAACAACTTTCTATACCCTACAATACACTTCAATTTGTATTATCCAATTATAAAGCTTTTTAGTGTTAAGCTTACCATCATAAATTTGAAAATCATATTTTACATCTAATTTGATCAAAGAGGATTTCTTCTTCTTATTATTTTTAGAAGAACTAGATTTATGAGAAGAGGAAGATGATGAAAATGATGGTGATGATGGAGGAGATGGTGGAAATAATGTAGGAGGATTTTCCCCCGATTCTTTGCTTGGTTTAGGTGATGAAGTGCCTTCACCTTTGCCCTTTTTAAACTCTTTATACATCTCTTCTACCATCGCACGTATTGTCATCAAGCTGTCCACGAATTGAGCTTCGGTTCCCAATATGTTTTCTTCCGTCGTATTATTTTGTGAAAATACCCTTCCAAACTCTAGATTTTCTTCAACAAGTTCTCCTTCTCCTCGTTTGAACTTTGACCTAGTAAACATTCAAATCTTCACATGAGATTTTCCAACCTTTAAAAATTAACCTAAAGCTCTGATGCCACTTGCTCTGATTTACTAAAAATGTATTATTGACGTCTATGTGAGAAGCTTATGTTATTTAGTGAAATATATCAAAAATATTATGAATAACATAAACAACATAAGCAAATGAAAACATATTCAAACACATCAACACAACAACAATTTAATAATGGAGTTCACCACACTTCCTGGCTACGTCTCCGGGTCCTTAACTTCCAGTGCTGACCGCTTTATTTTGTCTTCAAAATTATTTTATAGGTATGAGCTCAAAAAAAAAAAATCAAATGAGAAAATGGACCTCACCATTGTGACGGGCTTGAAATTTCAAGTAAAACGAGTATAAACTTGCCTATATTCTGCCACTATGACCTCCAGACCCCTTGGAGAAATTCAAAACCACCTCTGCCTTTTTGAAAACCACCTTTCCTGCACAAAACCACCTTGGTCCACACGTTGGTGGCTTAGGTTGGTTTGGCTTTGCACAATAAATAAACAAAGTTTCGGTGGCTTGTATTACAAGCTCCACTGTATGGCATAATGACTGTGCGACTATGTGTTAAGGCGTTGCATATATAATGTTTTTGGAAGGTCGATGGGTCGAAACCCCAACCTGACCCTTCCATCATATCACTGTCGGTTGCGTTAAATATCCCGTCCATTTATATCCATATATGGTAACATATGTATTGAAATATATATGTGTGCTCGATAATTATTAAGGGTCCGATGGTCATGGGCTTGACCCCAACCATCCGACCTTTTTCTGGCGAAATAATCCCGCTCCACAATAAATACAATATCTTCACATTTAATGCCAAATGATGCGCTAGCTCATCTGGTGAGCAGAATCCAGTGAAGTCTTAGCATTCTGAGAGGTCAGGGGTTTGATCCTCCCCGATCTCCAAAATTTTGGAAATAAGGCCAAATTGGACAAAATCCCAGTTGCCACATGTCAGCCCCAGATTGGTTGGTTCCAACCAATCAAACTCTGACATGTCACTAATCTACTGACATCACCCTGGACATGTGGCATATTGCTGGGATGACACGTATCCTGCTGACATCATCCTGATCGTTGACTTGATCGTTGACTTTGACTTTTTGTCATTTTTCCCTAATTTGTCATAAACTTTGACTGGCCACATCTTCTTCATACAAAGTCAGTTTTACGCGCCGCTCTCACCATTGGAATCCTGTCAATGAGAACTTCAATTTGATCCTATTTTCATTTGCATTTGAAGAATTTTATCTCGAGGCAAAACTAAATCCATTTTGGATCAATATATGAATAAGACTGCCTTTGTCATACAAAATGGGACAGTTATTGGTATCACTTTGTCTTTCAATTGGGACACTATGTCCATTACATTAAACAAAATGTTTGATTTCACAGGATAATATTTCAAAAAATACAATGCCTCTCTTTGATATCCAAACATAGTGATCATCATTCTTCGCTTGAACTGATGTCATAGCTAGAGCTACTTCCATGACTTGGGTTATTTTTAGAAATGTTTTGTTCACGGTGTTGATTGTTTTCTTCTTCTTCACCTTCCATCTACAAACATAAACAGAAACTGTAATGAGTGTATATACATTGGTGAGAATAATGAAAATTGAAATATTAAATAATATACATCAATGTAAATCGAAAAGAAATGATGTACCATTGCAACAATTGATTCATAAATTGTACACATTCTTTCAAAACCATGTAACATGCCATCTTTCAAGATTTCATCTGTTGGCACAGTTCCATACTTTGTTTCCTACAAGTTTTATACCCCATAAGAAATCATATATTTAATATAATTTTTTTTTTCTATTAATTATAGACGGAGCTAAGTAAAAAAAGATCGATAGATGCTTACAAATTCCACAATTAATTTCTGATATGCCAACATATACTCACAACCCATATTTAAACCAATTTCAATCAATTCATCTGATGGTTCTTCTTTGTATGTCAGCACCTGTTTGAAGACATTCAATGATGATTTTTGTAAAAAACCTTAAAAAATACAAAAATGAAATCTAGTTAAGTTGTTATAAGGAAGTAAAAATTACTCACAAACTTAGATATCAACACTTTTCTTCCTTGTCATCCTGTTTTATGTGCCGAATGGGTTCCATTTTCTTTTATTTTATGCAAGAAAATACTTGAAAATTAATATTTAATGCTAAATTGTTTATTTATTGTACCTAATGATCGAAAAATTCAATGATTACATATTAAATTTGAAGCACATTGTTGTTGATATGGCTCCTCTTGCGATGCAATTTTGTCCATTTCTTTGACCATCTCCTTGTACACCTTTTTGGACATTCCTACTGGCATATTTCTGATACTAGCTCATTCACCTTTTGAGATTTTCATAACGTTCTTGAAAATGTAACATGACAATAAACTATTTTATTTTTATTTTGATATATGAAAAGTAAATATAACAAAGTGATATTTATAAATAATCCTAGACAAACATTTAAAGGAATATAAATTTTTCGTTCCTTCTCTTTTGTTGTTGCACGTTTTTGCTATTAAAAGTTTGACACGTCTCATTGACCAATTCTCTAGAAACTCTTCATGTAGTTTAGATAAAATTTGGTTCTTGGAATCATTGGATTGATTTTTTTATTGTAAGTGGAAAGAACGTCTATACATTTGTTCCACTAGATCCCTCAAAATTTTCTAAAAGTTTTTCCCCCATTCGTTAACCTCCAACACCACTCTAGATGAGCTAAGGAGCAATTCATTTTCATTTGCATGTTCTATTTTTTTCTTTTCTTAGAACAACATTCCTTTTCTGAGTGGTTGGTCATTGTAGAACATTAAACATATGTGAATTGATAGATTGTTTGACACATGTTATCTAATAATTTTAAGTATATTATTAATGAAAATTAAAAAAAGAAACTCATATTGGATCGATAATATTTTTTCATTCACTTGATTCATCCTTTTGCAATTTTTCCATCAAGTTTTTACACTCTTTTGGTCCTAGATCAGAAATAATCTTATCGAGCTTCGTCATTTTGTGGCTCTGCATGATACACAGTAAACAATATATATTAGTTAAACTTACATATAGTTCAAAATAATATTTTTTGTAAATAATTTACAAAGAACTTTCCTTTTTTTCTTTTCTTGATGTGTTATCAGTAATTTTGTTACTTGTGTTAGCCAATTATAATTTTTTCGTATACTATGATGGCTTAAACAGGTCTATTAGTCTTCAAGAAACAAATTTCATGCAAAATCTGTGACTTCTTGAAGCCTTACTGTGTCCATTTCTCCAAAGGATCAATCTCACTGATGTCTTCACAAAGCCTTGCTGTTGTCTTGAAGAAAACTGCTTTGAAGCCCTCTTCCATTCATATTTTCCTATTAAAAAATCCCTCCACTTCCTTCAAAATTCCCTTTAAAACCATATGAATCCCCTTTATTTGGTTCTAAAACCCTCCTTTTACTCTATCAGAACCTTTAAAAACCTTCAAAAACCCTCATTTCGGCCTAAAAATCTAACTTTTCCATATGCGGACCTTTAAGCCCCTGCGGACCTAAGTTCTTAGCCCCTTTCTCCATATGACCGAGACCCATGACCGTCGGCCGCAGTCTTAAGCCCCTTTCGTGCTATCGGACATCGCTCCCCACTTTTTCCTTTGTTTCTTTATTTTTCCTACACGTAATGGTTTTCCCTGTCGATGCTTTTTGGACCGTTGATCTGGCTCCCCTAGATCCAAAGGTCGGTGCTGTTTCGTCGTTCCGCTATCCTCTACCCCAGTCATTCATTTCTCCGATCCCCTGAGCAAATCTCAGCCGTTGATTGCTATCATTCGACGGTCCGCGCTCAATCAAAAACTGCAAAGGGTCATGCCTACACTCCTTTTCTCTGCCGATGGCTGATCCCCTGAGTAAATCTTCACCGTTGATCTCATTTTAGATCGGACTGTCCGCGCTCCATTGGTGCATGCACTTCGATGATCCCCAATCTCGCTTCCATCCTCCACTGATGAAATCTCCACTGTCGATCTCCCCCAGATCAGACGGTCATCGAATTATCGCTTTCCTCCCTTCCAAGCTTTTATGTCTGCCATTCTCCAACTTAATCTCCACTGTTGATCATCAAGATCTAACGGCCCTCGCCTCATCACAATTTTTCCATTCCCCGTGATCCCACATCCACCATCTCTAATCTCTGATCTCTCGATTCAATCTCGATCGTTTATTCTTCCCCAGATTGGACGGTCTGTGCTCTCCTCCATTGGCCATCGGCCACCGCACTTGCTCTCCCATTAGCATCGGCATATTGCAACTTTCTAACTCTTGCCTCCCAGAAATATTCCCCGTCGATTGCCGATCCTCCGAGTTAATCTCTGCCGTCCATCTCCCAGATCCGATGGCTCGCATTGATTTCTCATATTTTCCACCCGCGGGCACATTCCATGCGTAGGTAAACTATATGAGTGCCCCCGCAGTTGACTCCTTTGACTATGGGAGATCTTCATCCAACGGTCCAGATTTACTGCGGAGGCACCCGACCCGCAGACTCGTCCATACCTCAAGTGCCTCTGCTATGCGTATTTTCTTTAAATTTTGCATATAATCCTGATGGTCCCACCTGACCACGCTGGGGCCTTTTCATCGTGCTTCCGTTCTATCTCCACCATTGATCTGCCCCCCCCCAAGATCCAACGACCCACAGGTATTTTCGCTCTCATTTCTCCATAACGCTATAAATTCCATTTTTAACGCAAAATAAGCGGTTTTTCCCGTGGCATGCCTCAACCTCTCGATCGTATTGTGTACATTGCATATAATAACACTTACCCCCTTAACCCCCTGCGAACAATGTCCCTGGTATTCCCAAAACTGCCATCCTATTCTTCGCGCCCGAAGCCTCATTCAAAGCCTGGTTTCAGGATTTCGCCATTAAAGCTCATCTCCGCTGCATTCACCCTCCTCCTCACTTCTCCTTCGCCCATGGCTGAGCCTTCTGAAGCAGTCAAGCCACAAACGCAAGATTCTTAATGTTTTTCATTGTATGCAGGTTTTAAATGATGGTTTAATATCGCAGGCCCTCCTCCAGCTAAATATCAGTAGCAGGAATCAAGGATGATGATACTTGGGTTCCGGACATGCAAAAAGGGATATTCGAGGTTTATTATTATTTTTTACTAGTGTCTCATGAACACTGGTGAATAGAAAAACCCTCTAGTGCAGAAGGAAGCCAGGCTACCTGTACACAAAGAAAACAAAGAAGATCAGTGAAAGTTAAAAGGGATTAAGCATAAAGCCCGAAGATCAAGAGCTTAACCCACAAATTAAAGATAAAGACAAAAACACAGTTTAAATACTAAAGATGATTAAAGAAGGCCTAAAAGAAATATCAAGGCCTAATCAGAGTTTAAGGACATAATCAGATAGATCAACAAGAATGAAGTCTCGAATGACACATCTACATAAGCTATTACTCCACCAAAGGGACACCTGTAGTCTGATTTACCTTTCAAAAACACCATGACAACCATCCTGATGATAGAACCTCTTTAAAACTGTCAGAGCAGTTATTGCACAGTCATGGGAGGCCTCAGAACCGAATTATTACAATTACTTGTCTCAGAGGTCAAACAGAGTACTTCGGCCACAGTTATCTTCAAAGAACACACTTCGTAGTTATTACCAGCCTACCGGATATGCCTCAAAGACAGGAAAAGCTACTAAAATGGTACAATCAGTTAATGCAATGGTCATTAAGCAGAATGGGCATTCGAATACCTCTCCCCCTCTGTATTGACTGATATTTATGATCTTTCCTTCAACACTCTTCCTCTCTCACCTATATGTATTCACAGAAAACTCATTGTAAAGAGTTGGAAAATTGTTAACTGTTTGAACTGTTATTGAGTAAGAGTTGCTAAGTAGTTGTAATATAGTAGGCTGGGAAGAGAAGTATTGGACTGTAAAAATCTATTGGGCTCAAAGTATGTAACTGGTTTTGGACATCAACTACACAAGCAGATTCATAGGATCCTGGTCTATATTATTGGTGATGTTTTTCTTACTGTAATTTCTATTCTCCTTATGTTTTTTCACTTTGTTCATATTCTTTGATAAAGAGTAGAAAATATAGATTAGGATTTACTTCTGAAGTACCATAATTCTAACCGATAAGATTTGTATGTACGTTTTCTTCTAAATGTGTGTTTGGGAATGATCTCAATAGAGTATAACCAGTCAGGGAATGTTGGTGAGCCCATGTCTTGCTGAGTAGAACTTGAGATGTTGTTCTTGAATGATCTTTTCGCTGCAGGCTAAGTAGAGTCCTAATCAAGGAAGTTTATGGTTAGCCTTGTCCCTTGTTTAGTCTTAAGCAACTGTTTTGAATATTTCCCTTAAGAGTATGCTGAAAGCAAGATAGGTTAAAAGTCCTTACTTGATCTTAGGATACTTTTTATGTTTATCTTAAATGTTTTTCCCTTGAGAGTATGTCAAAAGCAGGATAGGTTAAAAGTCCTTACCTGATATTAGGCTGTGTTAGGGTCCCGTGATTTGGCTGATTGGCGAGCCAAATGACAGTGTAACATCAAACTAGTCTTTGGAGCCCAAGGACCTACCCTTCCTGGACTCAAATAGGGCTCTCTCTATTTGTGTAAGGGATATCTGTGTGTATGCTTATTGTGTTTTGATTTTAGGCTAGTTATGAAGTAGGTTTTCTAGTTTTGGTTTTTAGGTTGTGAGGGATGACCTGATCAAAGACATAAAATAGGTAAAAATATGTCAGATCAACTGGGCTATGGGGTCGAAAAGGTCAAGAAAGCTTTCGGGTGGTGATACAAGGTTGTTGAAGGGCCGATTTGATTCAAGGTAAAATGGATCTTTGGGCAAAATGGAGTGAGATGGACATTAAACTTGTGAAGAACAAAGGATTTCAAAAATAAATAGTTTAATAGCTAACATAAACATGGTAGGGGAAACCATTAATCATGAGAAATGTAACTGTAAATTGATCAATGCATAGAAATAAACATTCAAGCCATGCATAGAGATATATGACTCTCTAACTTTAGGAAATGGCTATCAGACTTTGGGGAAATACATTTAAGACATACAAACAACTCAAATCACTATGTCGGAATGCCTAAACATAGTACTTCAAGCTATTGGGCACTTTGAAAACAAGATTGCATAGTTTTAGGCAAAGGGCAAGATCAGTACAGGACCTCCTTGGTTCAACGAATGACAATCTAATCAATCAAAAAGAACTTTCATAGGTGGAGCTATGGCTAGCCATGAGTAAGCAGGGCATACCGTAAATCATACTTAGCATGCATAAAAACATGAATGAAACAAGCAAACAATATTCTTAAGTTATTAAAGAGCAATAAAGAATTCTTTAATGTGACTAAGAATGAAGAAAACATGGAAGCTATAAAGAAACAGGAAATTTCAGGTGCCTCCAAGGGCATGTTTCAAAATTGTTCTCTACTGTCATATAGGAAGCAAGAACATGGATTTATGAATGAAAACTAGGAAACAAAACAGAAAGAGAGACACTATACCATTCCACCAAGTCATGGAATCCAACAACAATCCTCTTTCATCATCCAAGAACATCCAAGAAACTATCCAAAAGCATGAGATAAGTATTTCTTCCAAAGCTTATATGACCATATATTGCTTCTATTCATCAAGTTTAGCCTTGTTTACAATGAAAGCCTTTGGAATATATAGGCCAAAGTGAGGAAAACCTCTTGGTTCAACTTGCAATCTCATTGGCCTATCCAAAATATCTGATTTTGTCCTTGAGGCTTTGCAAAGCCCAAGGCACAAAATATTTAATAAAATATCTCAAAAATGGTAAAAAAGGGAAATATATTGACTTTTCATAACTAACCATGCTCAAAAATAGCTAAACTCACATGGGGAAAAGTCACTTTTGAAAGGTTCAATTTTTACAAAAATACTCAAAAAATACATCAGCAGAAAGTCCCCTGACTTGCCGGCAACCTTTGGAGGCCTTCCCGATGTCGAAACGAGGCCTGTGATGGCTTGTTGGAAAGCTCTAAGTGTCTATTTTTTGGAAAAAACTTGAATTTTACCAATATAATGCCTAGAAGTCCTCCAAAAATAGGCCTATGTGTAAAAAACCAAAAAATAGGCCTTGTTGATAAACGGGGTAGAGTGTAGAAAAAGCGAGTGTTTTTCTCCATTTTGGGGGAGCAAATGATCTTCAATTGATCTGAAAATCACTGAGTATATTCCTCTGAAATTATTGCATCCAATTGTACCATTATCATCCTTTGAGGATGCCCCAAACTGAAATGGCGATGCCCATCAGTTTTAGCAAAAAACCCAAAAATGACAAAAAACCAAAATTTGTCGAATTTCACCCAAATTTGGTGAACATGACTCTCAAGGGTTCTCAGAAACATGCTGTGAAGATGAGGCAAAAATTTGGAGCTTTGAGGCGTCTTTCCTCAATTTTGGTGCCGGGCCCTTCCTCTGAGCCTCCTTGAGTTTTTTCTGAGTGACCTTCAATTTCCGTTGGGCAAACTGATTGAGCTTTTTATAATGCCCGGTCATCCTCCTTTGAAGGTCCAAGTCTCTATTTGCCTTCTCCAATTTTTTCTCCAAGTGATCATTAACTCTCTCAAGCCATGCTTCCTGATTGTTCTCTATCTCTTATTCGAACAATGTAGTGAGAGGGGTAGATTGGAGAAGGGCATCTTCTTCTTCCTTTTGTTTCTCAACGGCCTTTTTGAGCCCCATGGTTCTTGGCCTCTTTCGCCTAGGTTGATCTCTGCCTTCTCTCTCATCGAACTCACCCATGAGTTCTTCCAATCTCACTTGTGCTTTGGAGGCCTCTTTTTTGTATTTTATTGCTCGTGTATCATATACAGCCACATGGACACTCATCTGTTTGTTTTGAACCTGTAAAAAGTGATTGAAGTTTCTAGCCCTCTCAAGATCAGTCCTCAAAGCATCAATTTGGTTTTCTCTATTAATTAAGAGAGTTTCAAGGATCCAGGCTTCATTGTCACTATCATCACTTTGGATTTGAATGATGTCAAATTCCCTTTCCTTTTCATGACTGCTTTCTTCTTTCTCCTTTCCTTTGCTTTGAGTGGCCTTTTTAGTTCTTCCTCTCTTGGGCAATTCGACAATGGGCTTCTTGGGAAATTTTCCATTGCTTCGGAGGGCCCTAGTCACATTTGGAGTTACAACTCTAGGCACCCTTTTCCTTGATGTCCAGGGCTTGGCTATTTTCGGAGAAGAGAGCATGGCCCCTTGCTTGGGAGAGGTAGCTAGCACATGCTCCATTGGCTCTTTACCCTTGTCACTTTGCTCATCATTCTTGCCACTGTCTTGGATTTCTTCATGGATGCCCTGGCTGTCTTTTTGCATTTCCTTTTGAGGGTTTTTCTCCTCACTTTGTTGCAGCTGTTCATCATGCTGCCCTTCATTATCATGAGGCTGCTATTCTTTTTCATGAGGCTGTTGTTCTTTTTGCTGTGGCTACCTCTGTTCATCATCATGAGGCTGTTGTTCATCATGTTGTACATGTTCATCATGCCCTTCTTCATCAAGAGGCTGCTCACCCTCACTGTATTCTTCTACCCCTTGTTGCCCTGTTTCATCATGCTGCTCATCATCCCCTTGCTGCGCTATTTCATCATGTTTCTCATCATCATGTTCTTCATCATTCCCTTGCTACCCTGTTTCAACATGCTGCTCATCATCATGTTCTTTTTCTTGTTCTATGGTAAACTTGAGCTTCTTGGGAATAGGTTTGATAGAAGAAGGAAAAGGATGGTGAGTAGAAGGTGAAGGAGATGTATGAAATGAAGGGACAGTGGCGAAATCTGGATGTGTGATGAAAGTATCCAAAGAGACCTCCCTCTTCTCAAGTTGATGAAGAATGATGACTTTGATGAGGAAGTGATGGAAGAGGCAGGCTAACTGCTGAGAAGGAGGCTTTTTTTGAACAATGGAGGCCATTTTCTCAATACTTCTATGTAGGAAGAAAGGGAGATTTAGCAATTTGGCCCTCATGAAATGCATGATCAATCAGATATGATAGGCATAGACTCGGGAGAATCTTCCCTCGCAAGTGAAGTATTTCATGATGATCTTCATGAGGGGGCGTAACTAGTCAATACATATGAGAAGGGGAAAATGGATGGACATGAATCTCTATGCTCAGGCTTCAGAAAGGGCTTGTATTCTTCTGAGTCTAGGTGGCTTTGTTTAAACCACTTCTCCCTGACATAAGGGATTTTAGTGGCCTTGGAGATGGATCTTGGAGAGAATTTGAAATCTAGGCCCGCCAGCTGAAAGTGCTTCTCTTGAAACCTCAAAGCACAAATATGTGTCAAAGGGGAATAAATCTTCACCTCTTGCACTCTTTGACAAAAATCTAGGCACCCAACCTCATGGAAGTTAAAAAGGACCAATGGATGAGCATTTACTTCTTCCATGGAAACAGGCTCAAATCTCTTGTGAAGGCCACTCCTACTGTCTTGCCTGGGAGGCATCTTGTTTTGAATGTTCTTTGCAAAACCATGCTATCTCAAATAGCCTTTGGAATGTTTTCTCAAGCACACACCTCTGTCCTACCTATCAGTCATTGTTTGACCAAGACAATAGCTTAAAATGCTTTGTGAAATATTCTCCCAATACCAACCTTGTGCTCCTTCTAAATCAATGTTTTGTCTTCTTTTGTGCCAAACAACAAGTAGTTATCAAATAAAGTAGTACACAGTCAAATTGTTACTGTGTTTGGGTAAGGTCACACTGATCCTTTATGTTTTGGTATAAACAAGACAGCCTTGTATTTAGACAAAGACAAAACACCCCTCCCAATAAAAAACACTCTTCTTGTATTCACTGTTTTTACAGAGGTAGACAAAACACCCTCAACAGACTTTGCCCAATCTCTCACCACACTCTGTTTTATGGGACAAAGGAGGCAGCACTAGTTCTCACTGTTTTACCATTCAAAGAGGACAATTTTGAAGTGATAAAGTATTCGGACTAAGACCACTATTTTCAAAATAGGCTCATTGTTGTCACCTTACAAACACTGTGTTTTCACTTTATACTTTGCTAACAGAGGTTAGTTTTGTCTTATCACTGTTAGGACACTTTCAACAATTTGAAAACCTCTAATACTGTGCTTTCTGTCTAGTCACTGGCATATGTTTCATTACTCTGTTTTGAAAATAGTTTAGGCCTTTCAAAACCAATATAAACACACCACTAGCCTTCTATTGTAATAGTCTTTGACAACACAATAACAAACCACCTCGCTTTTCTACCAAGAACTTCACAATTCGATCACTGTTTTAGTCTTTAAAAAACATGGCACAATCACCCCTTTAGATTTCGAAATTTATCATGAGGTGATGAGAAATACCTCAAAGATCTTTCATGGGCCTTGATTGATCGTTTGGGGTGCTTTTGGAGCTTCTTTGAAGGTGCTAGGAGGTGCGGCACGTTTATTAGGAAGAACGTCGCGCAACACAAGGCAGTCGGGTTGGCCTTCTAGCAGTTGTGATCGGCGCCTACAGGTGCGCCGCGCACTACTACAAGCGCACCGTGCGATAGTGTAAAACCTCTATAAAATTCTGTCTGAACGTGCCGCACACTTTTCCAGGTGCACTGTGCGGGCTTAAAGCCTTCAAAAACTCTGGAAACTGCTTCGAACTTCTCTTGTTTCTTCAGTGGATGGCTAGGATAAATTTCGAACATTTGTTTGTGCTTTTGAAACTTTGCAAATGGGCTTGCAACAGTCTCTTATTCCCTTTTGAAAGGCGAAAGGCCAATTTGCTTTGAAATGCTTTTTGAGGGTTTTGAAGCCTGTTTGCAAGAGGTATTGGTTGTAAAACAAAAAATGAAGCCCGACTTTATCATTTATAATCTTCAAAACATAACAAACCCAATATTTCAACCAGGAAACCTTAAAGTGATGTGGATGACTTTTTGGAGTTCCTCATACATGTGACCCCTTTTCAAAGTGAAAAAACCATTTTGAAGGCCAACATCTCTCTCGGTGTTTTTCTCATTAAGGCAATACTCTTCTACTACATCTATTGGAAATATGATGCAGAGTGTTGTCCTTGATGGCAACCCACTGAATGAAGATGAAGACATGCGACTGTTGACATGTGTTGTACTTGATGGCAATCCACCTGATGAAGTTATGCTTGACTTGATGGACTTGGTAAATGATGTAAATCTGATGTGATATGATGTTTGTTAGCAATATGGCGCTGAGTGTTGTCCTTAAATGGCAATCCTCTTGATGAAGATGATGAAAACTTACTTGATGAAGTTGTGCTTGCTAGAATATGTTCTTGATGAAGAAAATATGATGTATCTACAGTGTGTACAGAAAGCAATGAAGAAAGAAATTCAGAATGTGCTCAAAGTATGATAAAAAGAGTATGTCTCAAGGCATACGTAGATATGTCTAAGGGAAGTCGCGTATGCACGTGGAAAAGAACGTGCCAAGTCGCGTATGGGAAAAAAGCGCTCAAAAAGTGCAAAACCAGGGGTAACCACCATGGTTTTGACCCATTGTATTGGGTAATGATTCGTCTAATTGACCCCGTCCAAGAATACCATCGGAAGTAATGTGGTTTTGGGCTCATGGTATTGAAAAAAGGGTAAACCTATATAAGGAGAAGAAATTTATTGTGCAAACTGTATGAGTGTGGGTGCAAGATGTCTGAGCTTGAATGAATACTTCTCTCTGAAGTACATCTGAATGGAAAGGGTTACACTTGAAGATAAATCTGAATGTATGATGCACCACTTATGAAGAAGGGGATCTAGATCTGAAATGTGCTCGTATTTGCTAGATCTTTTTGTGGAATGATTGGATCGAGGAAGAGGCGAACATCTGTCTAAAGTAACGGGTTAAATCTATGTGAAGTATCTGTTCTGAAGAAATACAATGACCTAAAATCTCTAAAGAACCATACGCTAGTTCGACGAAGAGGAAGCGCATATATACGCGGCTTCGCTGAAGGAAAAGCGCGTATGCGCAATTAAATTGGCTCTATAATATGTACAGAAGTATACGCTGGTTGGTGTGAATGGAAGCGCGTATATACGCGACATAAGTGAAAGTAAAGCGCGTATGCAAACTAGGGTTTGTTGAAGTCTGTGGTAAGAAATGTCTGATCTATTCTACTGTGTTACTGCTATCTGTATTCTACAGTGCTGAGTTGTCTGTATCAGTTTGGTTGTATGATTGAGCTTAAAAGTATGGAAAGTGTCCAGTTTGAAAATATGATGAAACGTGGCCTGCAAATGTTGTTCTATTGAAGTTGTTGGATCCAGTGTGAAAATTGATGAAACGTGGTCCAAGGTGGTGCTGAGGGTTGTAGCCTTCAGTCAGGGGGTTGTAGCTCCCTTCCAGGAGAGGCTGGTAAACGAGATCAGGGGGTCGTAGCTCCCTTCCAGAAAAGGCTGGTAAACGAGTCAGGGGGTTGGAGCTCCCTTCCAGGAGAGGCTGGTAAACGAGCGCAGGTGGGTGCCTGCGTGCTGGTCAAGTCTGCGCCAGCACATATGTTGTAAGATGTTTTCTCTATAATAAAATATTGAAGGCCGAGCAACTGCAGCGGTGGTTTTCTCCCGACTTGGGTTTCCACCTAAAAATCCTGGTGTTTTGATCTAGATTTTTTTCATTCAGCTGCGGAATCTTGCCACTTTCCGCAGCTGCTGCAACTTTCCGCAACTATTTTGTGGAATTCTATGCTACAGGTGTCTACAAGGGAAACGAGCCACATGGGCAGGCTAGGAATGACGTGGACATGGTTCGTGTCCTATTGGTTCAAGCAAACTCGTCCAAAGAAGCCGCGATCAAAGGCGTCCACATGGAAGTCAACCATGGAGTTTCATGTCGGCCGGACTCTGTTTCGTGGCACATAAAGGTCCATACGGCCGTTTCTAAGCCTGCGGAGGTTAAATCGACATCTGTGCAGAGCTCTGGAGTCGAATTCAAGCATCCACCTTCCGTAGATTCACTTTCCAACACGGCCATACTCCTATATCCGTGGATGTAGTGGTCTACGTGCTCTCTGCCATCATGAAATTTAGGAGACAGTTACAGTTTATTGTTATATATAGAGCGTTTGCATACGCACATAAAGTTAGTTGATAGTTGATGTTAGTGAATGTACTCTGTTATCTTTTAGTCTGTTCTGTAGTGATTACGCTGCACTTGTGCTGTAACACTACCATTCTGTAATGAACTGTTTTTTAATATGAGAAGACTCTGTTTTTCAACTTAATTCTTGTTTGAGGATCGTTACCAAGGCTGTGTAGAGGGCCCCTGCTCAACTAAGGTTTTGTGTATTAGTGTATATTTCTCATTTCATTTCTTTAAAAGTCATTGTATCATAATCCATCCATATGTTCATACTTTGCAGTTGTTTCATTTCTGTCTATACATTTCCATAATTTCCATTTCATTTCTGTCTTTCATGTTTTATGATTGTTAATCACTGATCAGTTTTCTTGATTGCAGGTTTTAGATAGACAGCCCGGGCATTTTCATAGCATTTTGACTAATGACATGAAACTAACATTGTTCTGCTGCTAGTTTGCTTTTCATAGCTTTTGTTTAACTTCAGTCTTGCTTTGTACATTTCAGTTTTGCTTATCTGGTTTAGTAGTTAAATTTAGATATATTAAGCTGCTCATAGCATCTTCAGTTGCCTCCGAAAGCCACAGCTGGACTGATGGTGAGGGACTGCATTATGAAATGTGTAGTTTAGTATTAGTTTCTTTTATGCAAATTTAGATATATTAAGCTGCTCATAGCGTCTTCAGTTGCCTCCGAAAGCCACAGCTGGACTGATGGTGAGGGACTGCATTATGAAATGTGTAGTTTAGTATTAGTTTCTTTTCTGCAAATTTAGATATATTAAGCTGCTCATAGCATCTTCAGTTGCCTCCGAAAGCCACAGCTGGACTGATGGTGAGGGGCTGCATTATGAAATGTGTAGTTTAGTATTAGTTTCTTTTCTGCAAATTTAGATGTATTAAATCATGTATGACATCTTCAGTTGCCTCCGAAAGCCACAGCTGGACTGATGGCGAGGGATTGAATCATGAGTGTATGGTTTAGTATTAGTTTACTTTTTGCAAATTAAATATCAGTTACACAAGTTGTTTATGATTACTTCCGAAAATCATAGCTGGTCTAATGATGAAGGGTCAGAAAATGAATTGATGTAATCTGATTTAGATTTATTTTGTTGCAATTTTGAATTTCCTTAAGCATAGTTTCTTTTTTGTTTAGTTGGCAGCAAGAATAGTTTGGTTTTCATGCTCACTAGTTTACTGTTTTGATTCATTAGATTAGCAGCACCTTTTCATTTCAGCAGTACATTTTTATTTTCTTTCAAGTCTTGTCATTGTAATTTTCAATTTGCTTTTAAAAGTTTCAAGTTGGTAAATCATTATGGGGGATATCACTTCCTTGAACAAATATAACCAAACTTGTTTTCATTTTAGAATTTCCATTTCACCTTAGAAAGACCAAAAACGACAAAAGTTAAGAAATAGGTTATCTTGCACATATAGTGCGCCGCACTTCATCAGCTTACGATTCCCGGATTGACAAATTAAATGCAACAATTTAGGACACACTAAATTGACCAAACATTTTGGCGCCGTTGCCGGGGAAGTGTAACTAGGTAGCCAATTTCTTAAAAAAAAAAACATAAAATCATAAAAGAAAGGAAAACTTGATAACTTCTTGAAGTATGCTCTCCTCTTGCACCTAGTGTGATCTGGAGGATCAGAAAAGAGAGTTATTGGTTTAGTAATTTCTTAAGTATGCTCTCTTCTTGCACCTAGTGTGATCTGGAAGATCAGAAAGAGAATTATTAGCCCAACTTTTTAAAAAATAAAAAAAATTACATGCATAGAGCAAGAGATTCTAGGGGAAGGTTTATAGCTAAAGCCAAGAGTTCGATTTTCACAACTCCATCTTCTTCAAGGCATAGACCAGATTCACCACCATCTACCCCTAGCCTTAAGATTTTTGGAAGTCAAGGAGCAGCTGAATTAGAGGATTCTCCTATACCACCTACTAAAACCCACTTAGAAAACAAAGAGACTTTCTCTCATCCTTCCTTGGTAGAAGAACTAGAGGACTATAAGGACTCTAAAGAAACTATCATGGCAGAGGAAGTAATAAATAGAGGTGGGGGTAGAAGAGGAGGAGATAATGGAGATAACAATGGTGAAGGAAATAATGGTAGAAATAGGGATTTGTTGGGATTCCCTATAGCTGATGAGGAAACTCATGCAACAATGAAAAATATTTCACCATCTGTTCTCCCTAAATTTTATGGATTACGAAGTGAGGATCCTGAAACATTTCTATTTGAGTTTGAAGTTGTGTGCCGAACTTATGACTATATGGAAGATTCTCAAAAACTCAAACTGTTTCCTTCAACATTGAAGGGATCTGCTTTGAAATGGTTCATGGGATTAGCCACTCAATCTATCGGGACTTGGAATGAAATGAAACAAACATTTTTGGATAGATACTTGGACTATTGTATGCCCACCAATCACAAGGATGAGGTATTCAAAATGATGCAAAAAGAAGATGAAAATTTGGAAGACTTAATTGAAAGATTTCAATACAACTTGAAAAGAGCAAAGATGAGCAATTTAGATAATGAAACCTTGAAAGCCCTCCTACTAAAAGCCATTAGAGATGAATGGATAGACATTTTAAACATGATGGGGAAAGGAGACATTTCTCAACTTCCATTTCATGATATAACAGAACTATGTATCCATCTCTCAAGGGGAAAATCTAAAACTAGAAAAGGGCCTAGGGATTCTTCTCTTATTAGGGCTAACAAATCTGCAACTGGATCAGTAAGTAGGGCAGAGATTGGTAATATGCTTGATGAGTTCAAAACTGATATTTTAGGGAGCCTTAGTGAACAACTAGACACCCTTAAAATTCAAAACAAGCAGAAAGCAGAAACAGATGCCTTAGCCATCTTTTGTCCGAAATGTAGAAAGAAACATGCTTTAAGGGAATGTCCCTTGGATGCAAAAGTTGTAGAAACATGTATGATTTGCTCAAAAAATCATGAGATCAAGGATTGTCCTTCAATCCCTGGACTCAAAGTTGTTTTTCAAGAAGATCCAAATTCAATAGAATCTCTCTGTTTTGTCGCAAGGAGACCTTGGCAGGGACAACAATCTCAAGGGTTTAATAACCCTATGAATCTTCAAACCCCACCAAATTGGACTCCTTGGCAACAACCTTGGCCCCAACATCAAAATTCATATCAGCCATGGGTACAAGGGATGCAAAATCCTTATGGGAGATTTGCTCAATTTTATCAATATCCTCCATCTTTTCAAAATCAACAAGCTCCACAATTTCCAAGCCCAAATCCACAACTTTCATTGCCATTTCCACAACAACAACCTTCTCAACAAAATACAAATCCTCAACTGATGCTCCCATACCAACAGAAGACAAATCAACTTCCAGCTCGGCCATTGCCAAATCCTAACAATAAGAATCCTCAAACTACTTATATGGTAGAAGGACAACAATTTCCTACCTATATGATTGTTCCTCTCAACGATGTACAACTCAGATCTGGTAGAGTTTTAGAAAAACCTTCTATAGATATTCAAGAGCAAGATACCTCTGAGGAGGATTCTCTTCAAGTCAATAAGGGTTTTGAGGAAGAATCTCTTCAAAATTCAAACATTCAAAAAGAAAAAGAAAAGCTAACACCCACAACTCCTATAGTTGAGCAACCTGCATCTTCATCTACACCTCCTTTTCCTGAAAGACTACAAATTGACAAGGGGGTGGAAAAACAAATCTTGTTGCCCAACTATGATTTTCTAGATGAATTGAAGAATGTTTGTATCAAGATTCCCTTGCTACAAGCCATTCGAGAGATTCCTATTCTAGCAAAAAAAATAAAGGAGTTGAGTTTCAAAAGACCAGGAAGGAAACTAAAAGACACAAGAAGAATCCACCTGGTAGGAAAGATTGCAGATATTATGATGGGAAAAATTACCATGCAGAAGTATGTAGATCCAGGAAGTCCAATTGTCAAGACACGTATAAATGGGATAGAAATTCCAAACACATTGATTGACTTAGGGGCTGCTATCAACATTATGAGTAGACAGACTATGGACCAGCTAAAACTTCCTAACCTTCTTTTTACACCTACTTTACTGCAACTTGCAGATCGATCAATTATCAAACCAGATGGTGTATTAGAAAATATTTCAGTCTCCTTAGATTCTTGGGAATATCCAGTAGATTTTATGATTTTGACTCCCAAGAGTAATCTAGGAGGGCACCCACTTATCTTAGGAAGACCTTGGCTAGCCACAGCTGATGCTTTTATTAGTTGTAGATCTGGGGATATGTACATTTCTAATGGTAATTCGACAAAGAAATTCAATTTGTATCCTCCATCAAAAGCAATCACAGAAGTAGGAGACAATGAATGGGTCGATGATGAGGACATTATACAACCTGTCTTTACCATTTCTGAAATCAGTGAGGATAGTCAAATTCTGAACACATTAGAAAATTTTGAGACATCTTCAGAATATGACCCCACACAATTTCAGTTGGAATCTGACATAGAATATTTATCATCAAGACAAATGTCTCTTTACTCTATGGAAGAGTTTGGTAATTCTGCTATTGAGATTTTTCCAAAAAAGACATTGAATATCAACAAACATTTGGAGAAATCACAACAAGAAGAACTAACCAGAATCTTGCAAAAACATTCTACTGCATTTGCATGGGAGTATACTGACATGAAAGGTATTGATCCTAAGACTTGCATCCATCATATCTATATTGAGGAAAACAGTAGACCAATCAGACAACCTCAAAGAAGGATGAATCCAAATCTTAGGAGATAGTGAAAGAAGAGCTCCAAAAACTACTCAATGTAAACTTCATTTATCCAATTTCAGATAGCCGATGGGTTTCTCCTTTGGTTATAGTACCTAAAAAGAATGGTAAATGGAGGTTATGCATTGATTACAGGGAATTGAACAAAGCAACTTTGAAGGATCACTTTCCTTTGCCTTTTATCGATCAGGTATTAGATACATTAGCAGGTAAAAAGTACTTTTCATTTTTGGATGGTTTTAGTGGCTATAATCAAATTAAGGTAGCACCTGAAGATCAAGATAAGACCACATTTACTTGTCCATGGGGAACTTTTGCCTACCGAGTGCTTCCTTTTGGGTTATGTAATGCACCAGCAACATTCCAAAGAGCAGTACTAGGAATTTTTTCTGATCTAATCCATGATTGTGTAGAGGTTTATAAGGATGATTTTACAGTTTATGGTAATTCATTTGAAGAGGCATTAGAAAATTTGGAAAAAGTTCTCATAAGATGTAAAGAAACAAACCTTTCATTAAGCCATGAAAAATGTTTTATGATGTTTACTGAAGGGATTGTTTTAGGACATCATATTTCGGGAGATGGGATTAAGGTTGATAGATCGAAAGTTGAAGTCATCTCCAAGTTGCCTATTCCAAATTGTCAAAGAGATGTTAGAATTTTTCTAGGATTTACTGGTTACTATAGAAGATTTACAGAAAACTTCACTAAAATAGCATCTCCACTCTTCAAGTTGCTTACAAAAGACTGTGAATTTAAATGGGATCCTGATTGTCAATCAGCTTTTGAAACTTTGAAAACAAGAAGATCTGAAGCACCTATCTTGAGAGGACCAAATTGGAAACTTCCTTTCCATATTTCTACAGATGCTTCAGATACAGCTCTTGGAGCTGTGTTGGGTCAAAAGATTTAATTCCTTATGCCATTTATTACACCAGTAAAAATTTGACTCCCACAGAGTTGAATTATACTGTGACTGAAAAAGAGTTCTTAGCTGTTGTTCATGCAATTAATAAGTTTAGACATTACATAACAGGCTATGAAACTTTTATTCATACTGACCATTCTGCAATTAGATATTTAATTAACAAACCTGTTACTAATGGCAGAGTGACAAGATGGCTTTTACTTTTGCAAGAATTCAATATTACTGTGTTGGATAGACCAGGAAAACAGAATACAGTAGCTGATTTCTTGTCTAGGATTCAGAATACTAAAGAAGATTCTCCTGTAGAAGATAAATTTTCTGATGAATACTTGTTTGCAGTAACTATTAAGACCCCTTGGTATGCAGATATTGCTAACTATTTGGTTACAGGGAAACTACCTTCACATTTATTTCCAAGAGAAAAACGAAAGATTATTCGGGAGAGTTCAAAATATTCATGGATTTCTAACGAATTGTTTAAAACAGGGCCAGATCTTGTGATCAGAAGATGTGTCAGGGAAGATGAAATGCCTGATATTCTTAAGGCATGTCATGATGAACCATGCGGCGGACACTTTGCAGACAAAAGGACGGCCTATAAAATCCTCTCTTTAGGATATTATTGGCCTTCCCTCTTCGAAGATGCAAAACAATATGTCAAAAGGTGTGACAGCTGCCAAAGAGTAGGGAAACCTACCCTTTCAAATGAAATGCCATTGCAACCACGGGTACTCATTGAACCCTTTGAAAAATGGGCTTTAGATTTCATTGGACCTATTAATCCACCATCTAAGCAAAAGGAGTATATATTGGTTTGTACTGATTATGTTACTAAATGGGTAGAAGCCAAAGCATTAGTATCTGCTACTGAAAATTCAGTTGTTCATTTTCTTTAT